>BKCP01006671.1:125617-164075 GCA_008636005.1 Striga asiatica | reverse complement strand
TTATTTGTCTATTTGAGATTGTTGGAGCAGTTCTTAGTGTGGGCTTAATTTCATTTTTCTTTACTGCAATTGTGCAATTTAGGAAGCAGAAAGTATACCAAATGATGACAGTAATCACTATTATATCCATAGAAAACGGGCTGCAGGTTGCTAATACGTTTCCGTGTAAATATGACAATCTATCGCCTTTTGCCATTTGGCCCATTTCATCCTTGCATACATTTTATCATAAAATGATGTTCACTGCTCTAAAATTTGTCGTCTTTCTCCCAACTTTTATAGAGCTTGGAAGATGAGATAATAAGTGAAAGGATTATGAGATTAGTGAGTTTGGACTGTTGGCATAGCCTATCATACGGCGTTTTCAGGTATCTAAGCTTCATAATATTACCAGTTTTATTCGAAATCCTTTATTCTATCACCTTTTGTGAAAAAATTGATATGTGCTATGCTGTATAAATCATGTCGTATATTTTATATTTTGTTGTCTGACATATGTTGGGATCTGGTTTGTTCCCATGTACCTTAGATGGAACTTTGTCTCAATGAGAATTTGATAAAAAAATGGAGAAGGATTGCAAAACGAGCCAAATATGCGATCAAAAGTGGGGAAGCATTGGATCACTCAACCAGGGTGGAATCGTATTGTGAAAGATTCATGGAGTTCCTTATTGATCTTTTCAGCCAGTTGCCGACAAGGAGGTATATTTGTCGGTGCTTATATGCCAATTTCCTTTCAATTAAGCTCGATTATAATGGGATTGGTTTATCTTAAACTTATTTTCATCACTATTGTCTATTCTTTAATGAGTGAGTGGCTGCACTAACTATTCTGATGTATTCTTGTAGGTTTAACCTTGGTTCTGCTACTTCAACTTTTTTCTGTACTTTGTCTTCATCCCTTTTTGGCCCATGTCACGAATATTTTAAACTTTTGTAGCGCCCGGATTTTCATAAAGTATTTTTTTTAAACGAGCACTAAAGAAATTTGAACATGTGCACCAAAAATAAACGTTCTAGTTTTTAAAATAAAAGGTCACACTAAATAAAATCATTTTTCACTACGCTCTCTGATATAAATAAATATTAATAAAAAATTTAGTACGAAAGCCAAAGCCGAAACAATTAAAAAAAGAACTTTTATTTTGGATAAACGAAGCTTCTTGAAATCATTTGAAAGCTAATAAACATTCCTAGGCAAATATCTGGTGTAGCCAAGTTGCATATAACCTAGTGGCATTGCCAGGCTTAGCTCTATCGCTCTCCAAGATGATTTCCCCCCATATTTGTACTGCACCATTGGTGATTTTCTATGCTGGGGACTTTTGTTGACCACTGTTTACTGTTAGTAATTGTCTTTTTTATTCGTGTTGGTAGGAGTTACTGGCACCTAGATCTTCTCTATTGAATGATTTCCAGAATGTCATTGATGTCCCTAATAGATTTATGATCATGATTCTTACTAATTTCTACTATCCTTTTTTATGACAGATTAGTTCGGCCTCTTGTTTCTAATGTTGCTATTGTTTCCAAATGTCATTGAGCTCTATATAAGAACGAAAAGGAGAAACTCTTTGCGCAGTTGGTTGACCTGCTTCAGTATTATGAAGGTTTCGATATTGATGATCATCAAGGTCGACAAATGACTGATGATGAGGTGCTTCAAGCGCATTATAAGCGCATCCAGGCTTTTCAGCTATTCACATTTAAAAAGATTCCTAAGGTTTGTGCGTAACTACAGAATTCCAGCCATGATATATTTCATGTGGAAACTTCAGTCTACCTTTTGACTCAGTTGGGGAAGAAATATACTGTAACCCATTTTATATTTTCTTTTTGTAGTTGCGAGAGCTTGCATTGGCTAACGTTGGGGCGATTAACAGGCGGAGTGACCTTGCCAAGAAACTTTCAATTCTTTCTCCTGGAGAGTTGAGGGATTTAGTATGTACTAAGGTCACATCTCTTTTATTTTTATTTTTAGATCAAATTAATTTTAATCATTTTATTTTAATACAAACTCAAAATTCTACTCAAATTTTACCCAATCAACTTTTCAAAATTAACTCTAGTTATCCAACAAATCTANCCACATAGCCTAGTATTCAGTAGGCTATTTAAATAAATAGGCCATCGGAAAATCCTCGCGCGATCAACAATTAGAAGATGATTTAAAAAATGTACTGACCGAATTATTTATATACTTATACAACAACTAGAAGATGATTTAAAAATATACTGACAGGATAATTTATATACTTATACAATATTCGAATACTGAGTAATTGTTAAGAAAATTATATTTAAAATTAAATAATAATGACAAAAATTATTTTAGTTTTTAAATACATTTTTTTTAAAAAAATACGTATTATTGTTTAAATTTAAAATGACATCGTCACTTATACGACTTAACATCTTATATTATAATTTTTTTTAATTTATATGAGAATTACTTTGTAGTTAAGTTAGTTTAAATAATTTTATTTTTTTGGATTAATATATAAAGTTAATTTAATTTTAATTATAAAAATAAATTAACTTATTTATTTATTTATTTATTTTATGTATAATATATATATATCAAATCGAAGTTCATCAAGACATGATCAATTTGACATATTATATATAAAAAATTGTTAGTAAATAAAAATTTATTAACTTTTAAATTTATTTGTGATTTAAGTTAGTAAATATTCTAAACCTAGTCACTTTTGAATTGAAAATAAATTAAAATTCACTCAAACCAAACAACAAAGCTTAAGAATTTGCCACATAGGATCCCAAAGTGTGTTAGTATATCACTTAGACTCAGTACATTCGAAAATTATATATAAAGAGGATGGCGTGATGTTTAGCCAATGAGCTTAAAACGTGTACCATAATTCATCCACATTAGTAACTAAATCAAATAGGGCAATCAGTGTATTTTTTTTTTTTTTTATAAATGTAAAAATTTATTATAATAGTTTTGACAAGATAAAAAATAAAGTATATTTGAAGAAAATGAATGTAAATTTTATTTTTCCAAGCAATCACATCCTCCCTATATATAATTGTCGAATATGTTGAACCTAAATGTAGGCTCGCATGTTTCGGGATTCAATGTGTCAAATTTTCATGCTTTATGATTTGGCTTGGATAAATTTTAATTAACTCAAAATCTAAACATAATTAAGTTTGAATAACCATAAATATAGTAGATATTTATGGTCATTTTTAGAGCATTAATTATGTTACATTTCCTATTCTAGACGTAATTTATAAGGTATAAATTTTTGTCCTCAATATTTTTTTCCTCTTAATTATTTTAAAATTATAAAAAAATTGCTTACTTAAATTATAAGTAGATTTATAAGTTAATATTATTTTTTAATTATTCTCATTTTTTATACATAATATATTAAATTTATCATGTTTTAATGAGTTTCTATTTGACACCTATATTGTACATACAAAATAAATAATTATATTTATCTGTATAGTAAAACTTAAATTTTCTATTAATATTAATTAAAAAAAATAAAATTATTTAAATCAGTTTAATTAAAAAATTGTTAAATGATATAATTTAAAAAATTATTACAATATAAGATGGTAAGCTTATGGTAAGCTTATAAGTGATTAGCGTTATGTATCTATGAGATCGAGTATGGAATTCTGTTTACTCACTTATAATTAAAAAAATTGTTAAAGCACCTTTAATGTATTCCGATCTGAGCTTTCAAGGGACTGATCCGGATCAACCCAGATAGGATCTACCGATGATTAAGTAGTAGCTTCGGCACAAATCCTCTTCGTACAAATCAGCTCCAAAAAGACCGAAATACCTGCAACTTCCGGCAACATCCGCTAAATCGCCCAGGTCAAACCAGTACTTTCTCGTGATATAATTTAAAAAATTATTACAATGTAAGATGGTAAGCTTATGGTAAGCTTATAAGTGATTAGCGTTATTTCAATTATAAATACTAAAAAAGTTATTCAATAAAGAATTTTAAAATTCAAAAATTTTTATTTGTTGTAAAGGTGCGCATGCACACCGCGTGCAATATTTTAATGTATATGAATGACTATTTTGTCCGTGATGTAATTGTATTATTACGATTGTACCATCAGAAGTTTTCCTATAAATAGGGACTTCAGTTATAATGAAAAACACACTGAAACGAATACAGTTTCTCTATTCTCTATAGTCTCAATTCTCTCTAGTTTTATAACACGTTATCAGCACGAGCGCTCTACCTGGTCAGAAAGGTAAGAATATAACAATATATATATGTATATGTATTACATAAAATTAATATATGATACTATTTACATATTACCATTATTCTTGACAAGTTAGGCTTTGCCACAGTCAAGAGTATGTGGTATGAATATACTAAATATGACATTATTTACCATTATTCTTGACAAGTTAGACTCTGCCACAGTTAAGGATATGTGGGAAGAATATACTAAATATGATATTATTTACAGATTACCATTATTATTGGCAAGATGGGCTATGCCACAGTCAATAATATGTGATAAGATGATATTATTAAATTTGCTTATGAATTACTAATTATGAATAATAACTTTAAGTTTTATATAAATAACATTATTACTTATACTTAACACCCACAAATTGGTTTATTCAGTAATGTGGCGTGAGATTTATAACTGCTTATTCTTGTACCCACCGAAAGCTTTATCGAGTAGTGTGTACTGACATTTTTTTTGTTTCATTACTTATATTCATTAAATTATTTACATAATGGCTCGGAAAATTTTTAAGGTAATATACATGATTAATTAGAATTTATAATCATGAGTTGATTAACTAACAAACATTATATCATTAATTTGTTCCCAACGGCTAATTAACGGCTATATTGCAACGGTTATTTTATCAATCTATAAATATAACACTACATTTGATATATTAACACTTATTCCAAATACTAATATATATTCTCCTCAAACGAAAAGAAAAAAATGTTTCATCTACTATTTATAATTACCATTATATTGTTTATTATATACGCTTTGGGAATTTTCACAATGATGTATCAAACTCCTGAATTTATATTTTATGTATTAGGTCTTTGTATAATGAGTTTATTATTTGTTCTTCTGTACGTTTTGGAGAATTAATGATTGTTTATGTAATTTTTTCGAATCTAAGCATTGGTGTTTTATTTTATAGTTATCATGGCAAATCTGGTCAAACTCGAATTTGAAGCTCTTGATATATTTGGAAAAAATTATATTTCATGGACGTTGGATGCCGAAATTCATTTGGCTGCAAGGGGATTGGGAGAAACAATAATCTCCCCAAATAATTCATCAATACAAGATAAAGCTAAAGCAATGATATTTCTGAGACATCATTTGAATGAGGCATTGAAAAATGAATATTTAACTGTGAAAGATCCTGCAGATCTCTGGAAAGCCTTGAAAGAAAGATATGATCACCAGAAAACGGTGATTCTCCCCCGGGCTCGTTATGAATGGATGCACTTACGCTTCCAGGATTTCAAAACTGTAAACGAGTACAATTCAGCAATGTTCCGCATTTGCTCGGTATTGAAATTATGCGGGGAAAACATAACTGATTACGATATGCTGGAAAAAAACGTTGTCCACATTCCACGCTTCAAATGTACTTTTGCAGCAACAATACAGAGCAAAAGGCTTTGTGAAATATTCTGAATTAATTTCCTGCTTGTTGTTAGCTGAACAAAATAATGAGCTGTTGATGAAAAACCATGAATCTAGACCTACGGGATCTACTGCGGTCCCTGAAATAAATACTGTAATATCTAGACAGGGAACTGAAAATAAAAACAGCCAAAATCATGTGCGTGGATATACCTCAGGGCGTGGCCGTGGTCGTGGACGTGGGCGTGGATATGGTCTGGATCGCCAAAGCCGAGGCCACAAATTTCACCGAGGGTATAACTCGGGCCGAGGGTACAATCGTGGACGAGGCCGCAACTATGTCCAAAATTATGAAAGGGGGAGAAATTTCCAGCCAAAATTTGAACAGAACAATGTGACGGAGAATAATAATGAAAATGCATGTTATCGATGTGGAAGGAAGGGACATTGGGCACGAAATTGTCGTGTTCCGAGACACGTTGTTGATAATTATAATGATTCTCAGAAATCAAAAGATAAAAATATAGAAACCAATTTTATGGTTGGGGAATCTTCTGAAAATGATGCAGCACGTGTGGATGATGACTATGGCATCGATGACATATTGAAACTGGATTTTGCCGATGCAGTGTTTGAAGACAGAGATGGAAATGACCAGGAGAATAACTGATGATCATATTTTTTTTTATTGCTTTCTAAGTTTGTTGTATTTGTGTGTGGACTACTTTTATCTGTATTTCGAATTCAATCAATAATAAATGTTGTTTTCTTTTAGATCATGGATCAGTCTCGAATCCAAAATGGAGATATATGTATTGCAGATTGTGCCACTACTCATACTATACTCAAGGACAGAAAATATTTCGTCAACTTGATATTAAATAAAGCAACAGTAAACACCATATCCGGAAACGCAAAGATAATTGAGGGTTCTGGCAAGGCCATATTTTTTATGATGGGAGGTACCAAATTTACAGTAAATGATGCATTATTCTCCCCAAAATCAACAAGAAACTTGTTGAGTTTTAAAGATATCCGAATAAACGGATACCACGTTGAAACAATGAATAAAGGGGGAGTTGAATATCTTTGCATTAACTCAAACAATGTTGGAAATAAATGTGTTTTGGAGAGGTTACCCGCTCTGTCCTCGGGTTTATATTACACCCAGATTAATATGATCGAGACTTATGCTGCAACAAATTCAAAGACGAATAAAATGTTTAAACTTTGACATGATCGACTTGGTCATCCTGGCTCGATAATGATGCGAAGAATTATTGAAAATTCTAGTGGGCATCCATTAAAAAATCAGAGGATATTGCAAACACATGAATTGAAATGTGCCTCATGCTCTCAAAGAAAATTGATAATGAGACCATCACATACTAAAGTCGGACATGAATCACCATTATTTTTTGAAAGGATTCATGGGGATATATGTGGACCTATTCATCCACCTTGTGGTCCATTCAGATATTTTATGGTGTTAATTGATGCCTCTAGTAGATGGTCTCACGTGAGTTTGTTATCCACTAGAAATGTGGCATTTGTTAAATTTTTTGCCCAACTTATTAAATTAAGGGCTCAATTCCCAGATTATACTATCAAAAGAGTCAGACTTGACAATGCTGGAGAGTTTACATCTCAAGCATTTAATGATTATTGTATGGCAGCGGGAATTGATGTTGAACATCCTGTGGCACATGTTCACACTCAAAATGGTCTTGCAGAATCATTGATTAAACGACTGCAGCTTATAGCTAGACCATTGATAATGAGGACAAAACTCCCCACTTCAGTATGGGGACATGCTATTCTGCATGCAAATGATCTAATTCGAATAAGACCAAATGCACACCATACATACTCGCCAATACAGTTGGCATATGGTCGAGAATCAAATATTACACATATAAGAGTTTTTGGTTGTGCAGTGTATGTACCAATTGCTCCGCCCCAACGTACAAAAATGGGGCCTCAAAGAAGGTTGGGAATATATGTTGGATATGATTCTCCATCAATAATCAAATACCTTAAGCCAAAAACGGGTGATGTTTTTACAGCTCGGTTTGATGATTGTCATTTTAATGAAGAGTTGTTCCCCCCCTTAGGTGGAAATGAAAAATCAATTGAGAAACATATTGAATGGAAAACATCATCAATATCATATCTTGATCCTCCCACCAAACAAAGAGAGCAAGAAGTTCAAAAGATCATACATCTGCAGAATATTGCGAATCAACTGCCTGATGCATTTACTGATTTAAAAAGAGTGACCAAATCACATGTACCAGCTGTAAATGCACCTGCTCGAATTGAGATACCAAAAGAAATGGCAAATGACGATATGCTGAATGAATTAAAGACACGCTTAAAACGAGGAAGACCAGTTGGGTCTAAAGATAAGAATCCTCGAAAGAAAAGAGAATTTCATGAATCGAGTTTGAAAACGAATCCAGATGATGGAAAAATTTCGGGACGAAATGAAAATATTGAAATGTCCATCAATTACGCAAACAATGGGAATCTTTGGAAGCGTAATGAGGTCATAAATATTGATGATGCATTCGCATATATGGTATCACAAGAAATTGAGAAAGAGGTTGAGGATCCTGAACCAAAATCTATGATTGAATGTCAGAAAAGACATGATTGGGACAAGTGGAAAGGTGCTATTCAAGCCGAGTTAGATTCACTTAATAAACGGAAGGTTTTTGGACCTATTACCATTATACCAAAAGACATAAAACCTATTGGATACAGATGGGTTTTCGTCAGAAAAAGAAACGAGAAAAATGAGATCACAAAATATAAAGCTCGCCTTGTAGCACAGGGATTCTCCCAGAGGCCTGGGATCGATTATGATGAAACTTATTCCCCTGTTATGGATGCAATTACTTTCAGATACTTGATCAGTTTAGCCATCCATGAAAACCTTGAGATGCGTCTCATGGATGTTGTGACTGCTTACTTATATGGATCACTGGACGCTGACATTTATATGAATATTCCAGAAGGGATTAAAATACCAGAAACACTAAAGTCCAAACCTAAAGAGTTATGTGCGATAAAATTGAAAAGATCATTGTATGGCTTGAAACAATCCGGGCGTATGTGGTATAATTGTTTGAGTGAACAATTACTAAAACGAGGATACATAAATAATCAAATATGCCCGTGTGTCTTTATAAAAAGATCACACGATGGAGTTGTGATAATTGCTGTATATGTCGATGATCTTAATATTATTGGGACTCCAAATGAAATCCAAGAAGCAGTCACATTACTGAAAGGCGAATTTGAAATGAAAGATCTCGGACAAACTAAATATTGTCTCGGTTTGCAAATAGAACGAGTCCAAAATGGGATATTTGTCCATCAATCTAATTACACTAAAAGAATATTGAAACGATTCAATATGGACAAGGCTAATCCCCTTTGTACCCCAATGATCAATCGAACATTAAATGTTGAAAAGGATCCATTTCGACCCTGTGAAAAAGATGAATAAATACTTGGTCCTGAAATACCATATATGAGTGCAATAGGAGCTCTTATGTATCTTGCAAATTGCACAAGACCAGATATATCTTTTGCTACCAACTTGTTAGCAAGATATAACTCGTCACCTACGAGGAGACACTGGAATGGAATCAAGCACATATTCCGTTATCTCCAAGGGACAATCGATTTGGGATTGTTTTACTCAAATGATAAAAAACAAGAAATGATCGGTTTTGCAGATGCAGGATATCTATCAGACCCCCATAAAGCGAGATCTCAAACTGGCTACGTTTTCACGAGTGGTGGAACTGCATTTTCTTGGCGTTCCCAGAAACAAACATTAGTCGCGACATCTTCAAACCATGCTGAGATCATTGCACTTCATGAAGCAACTAGGGAAAGTACCTGGCTCAGAAACATGACTCAACATATTCAACAAGCCAGTGGACTATCGAATAATACTGACCCGACGGTGATATTCGAAGACAATGCAGCATGTGTCGCTCAAACCAAAGAAGGATACATTAAGAGTGACAGAACTAAACATATCCCGCCAAAGTTCTTCTCATATGCTCAGGAGCTTGAAAGAAACAAACAAATCAAAGTTCAATACATTCGATCAAGCGATAATGCAGCGGATTTATTTACGAAAGCACTTCCAACTACAATGTTTCGAAAGCATGTGCACAATATTGGAATGAGACATCTTCGGGATTTGCATAGATAATAACTCGAGGGGGAGCATGTACGGCTGTACTCTTTTTTCCTTATCTCGGTTTTTTTCCCACAGGGTTTTTTCAGATAAGGTTTTTAACGAGACAGCATAAACGCACAGTTAATGGTAGATACTCCATTAAAATAGTCATTCAAGGGGGAGTGTTGTAAAGGTGCGCATGCACACCGCGTGCAATATTTTAATGTATGTGAATGACTATTTTGTCCCTGATTTAATTGTATTATTACGATTGTACCATCAGAAGTTTTCCTATAAATAGGGACTTCAGTTATAATGAAAAACACACTGAAACGAATACAGTTTCTCTATTCTCTCTAATTTTATAACATTATTATTATTATTTGTAATTTTAAATGTCAATTTTTAACAAACATATTGTACTAGTATAATTTAATACTTATCCGTCTTTTTATATTGAGATGTTAGATGACAGCGACATGACATTGAGTTGATAGCACGTCTCATCATTGGCTTGGATTATTTTCTTTTATTTGATTTGACAATTGATATTTTTGGATAAGCTTATGGTTTAAACGAACTTAAGTCGTCATCATGATGCGAGCTAATGAACAAATACCTTAATCTAACTTGTAAATGTCACACAATATTATTTGAATATGCACATGTAAAGTGCTATCATTATGTAGTTTGATACATATCAATAATACTAAGGAGCCAAATATTGGCTCCGTTATGGAGCCAACAGTCAATGGGACAGCTTTTGACTCCATAACGGAGTCAACATTTGGCTCCTTAGAGCATCTCTGATACATATATAGTAATCTATCATTATATAAAAAGAATAATTTTTTTACAAATTTAAAAACTTTTTTCCGCCAAAATCATTAAATATATCCTACATAAGTAATTGTTGGACAAATCTGAATAGGCAAAAAAATCAGCTCATTAATTGTGTAAAGATTTGTTTCTCTTTTTCCTGTTTTTTAATTTATCAAAACCGTTGTTTGACAATAAATATTTGTTTTTCTTTTTCCTATTTTTAGTATAAATCTACACGAGCTTATCTTTTCTGTTACAAAATTCATTGCATACGTCTCACTGTTTAAAAAATCTCATCCCTTATTTATACAGATTTGAAAAAATAAAATAAAATAAAAATCAATTCATAATTACTACTATAAATCCATTATCTACCTTAAGAAGCTAATTTTCATTGCTCTAATTACTAATATTTTTACAAATATGATAAGCTAACCATACAAAAAAATATAATAATAATTTTGAAATGGTGTGTAATCAAAGTTTTTTATATTCTCATTCTCTTATACAAAATAATTTATATTGTTTGACCCCGAATCTTTAATTTATAATTATTAAGTATTGTTTATCTTCCACTTTAATTTATAATTATTTTTTTTCTTCCTCTTTTTAAATAGGATCAATAATAGTTTCCACTTCTGTCATTGAGTGACTCAAACTCGAGGTCTACTTATATTATTGTTAATTTAATATTGTTTCCGTCCATCGCACGGGGTACATAGAATGACTGTGTTAGTATGATTGATAGTATGACTGTGTTAGGAATTTTCGATCAAATTAGAATTGACTGTGTTAGTATGATTGATAGTATGACTGTGTTAGGAATTTTCGATCAAATTAGAATCGCAGTTATTACGAAGAGGATCATGGAATCCTATGAATGGTAATGTTGCATATATAAATTTTTTAAACTGTAGACTTGAAGTCCTCAACAAAACATTCTTTCAATTTATGAATAAAGTCACCTTATGATGGAATTAAAGTTTTTATTTTCAATTATTTTGGGNAAGTGGTATTGTTCACATCAAGAGCTTATTATGAATTTATGATCATTTTCTTTTTTATGTGACATAGATCTCTCACTTAAAGGTCTTTTTTATGGTCATGTCAAGGTTTTATCGAGCTAGTAGAACTAGAAAGTGTATAAAAAAATAGTCACTTTGTTTTAAATTAGATTTTTTTATGTCCCGTTAATCCACACCAAAACATCCTCTGCATATAACTCTCGAATGTGATGAGCTTAAATAGCAGTTTCGCACGCTTTCAAATTCTATGTGGCAATTTTTCATTCTTTGTCATTTGGCTTAGATGGATTTTAATTTATTTTCAATTCAAAAATAAATAGTTTAGGAATATCCATACACATATACTAGATATTTATGATCCTAAAAGTACTAATTATGTTTTAATATTATTTCATATTCTAGACGTAGTTTATAAGACATAATTTGTTTATCCAGTCTTTCTTTTTTATTCATCTTTCTTTTATAATTATAATAAATTTACTAACATAAATTATAAATATATTTAAAAGTTAATATTTTTTTGTTTATTATTAGTTTTTATATATCATATATCATATTAATTACGTATGATGAGATTCAATTTTAATTATTTATTGTACATAGAAATAAATAAATAATTATATTTATCTTTATAACAATAATTAAATTATATTATAATAATAATTGAAAAAAATTATACAAATAAATTTCGCTACAAATTATTTATAGATATAAGTTAAAAAATTATGATAATATAATATGTTTAGTCGTATAAGTGACGGGTGTCAATTTAAATATAAATAAAAATATAATCTAAAAAACATTCAATTTTTTTAATTTAAATTTAGATATAATTTTTTTAATAAGCACCCGTGTAATACACTAGTATTGTACTAGTAAAAAGGAATAAATATAAAACCAAACATAAAAAAATAAAGAATGTAAAATCGTAGTAAAATAATAAAGAATGCCAATAAGATGTGTCGCTTATTCATTATAGTTCGTCCTATAAATAAGGTTTACAATAACTTAAAAGAAATGACTTAAGGTGTGTTTGGATATAAAAAAATAAAAAATAAAAAAAAAACTCAAATAATTTTTATTTACGTTTCACCATTCACTTTTTAACTTAAAATTTAATTCAAATTTTACTTAATTATACTATCATTAGTATTATCAATATAATTAAATAATACCAACACTATAAAGAAAATTGTTATATTCAAACGAAAAATTCTCTGGTAATATATTCCAATAGAAATTTCAACGAATATTCCAATGGTATAGCTTTCTTCTGAATGACTACAACGGAAATTCCAACAAAAATATTTGGAATGTATTTTTCATTGAAATTTTGGATAGAATTTGACGATTCTAACGGCTATATTTCCAACGGCTTTTGAACATAGGAATTTCTGTTGAAATATGCAACTTCTGTTGGAATTTTTATTTCCAACACCGTTGAAAAATCTACTGTTGAAATCGTCAAAATCCAACAGGAATTCCAATGGAGAACTCATTCCAACGGAATATTTTTTTTCGGAATTTCAATTGAAATAATTTTAACGGAAATAATATCATAGAAATATCCATTAGAATTGTCGTTGTAATTCTGTTGGAATATATGTCCGTTGGAATTTCATCATTTTCTTGTAGTGCAATTCATATTCTCACAAATCACATGAACTTTTAATTCACTATTCATCCGTTCACATAATTTTAATTACATATCACTTCAAATAATAACTTTCCTACTTTTACATCAAACCAACTTTAATCATTGTATTTTAAGTATTATTTTTACAAACTCGAAATTTCACTCAAATCTAACTCAACTAACTTTTTCAAAATTAACTATGATTAACCAAAAAACCTAATCAAAACCAAAATATTCAATCACAAACTTATATATAAGCACACACTTAATCTAGAATAATGGGACTCTGCTCAACCCTTATTTTGGTAATGTTCACACCAAAATATATTTATAACACTCCCCATTGAACATTAATACATGCCCCATTAAAAAGATTACTAATAAAAATCTGACAAGGGATAATAAGTCAAAGAAAAAATAGTACGTGATTTATATAAATTCATTTGTTTTACTAGTTGTCTCATTAAAAACCTATAACTAGTAAACGCAATAGGAAAAACTTAGTTAAGTAAACAAGAGTACAACACTGGTCTTCAGGACCTAATCCAGAATTATTTTATATTTATTCCTCCCCCTGATGACAGTAGTCATTCCAATTACGCGTACCAATACCATAATCAAAGTAAACGTAGAAAGAAATTTGGTGAATAGGTCTGACAAATTCTTGCTAAACGATACTTTTTGTACATCTCACCGCTCTAGGACTCATGTGTCTACAAGAATTTTCGAGCGATGTGTTTTGTCATGTTTCATTTGACATACCCACTATTAATTTGTGAAACACAAGTTGCAATGTCCAAGGATATTGGGGGCTATATTATTTGTTGTAATTCCACAGCCTACGAATATTTGCCATATACATTCTCGTGAAGTATTAATCATGGGCTGTTTGACCGACTTCCAAGAGATTACAACACCACCATAGAGAAAAACATACCTAATATGAGATTTGGCTTATGGAGATCAGACATATAGCCAATATCCGAATAGTATATAAATGTCATTTCTTGATTGTTCTTATAAAGTAAACCAAGATCTTGTGAACCTTCAAGATACCTAAAAATATGTTTAATATCATTTCAGTGTATCCTTTTAGGAGAATAATTGAACCTTGAAGTTTACTGTCAATGTAATTCAGACTTGGTGTAATTTATGAGATAAAGTAACACGCCAATGGATTCAAGTGAGGAACTTATGTTCCTCTCGCTTGATCCTGTGAGTGAACCTTCTTAAGACCCTTCTGGTAGGTACTTCCCCTACCCGAACTCCTTTCCTCGTGGATTAGCTTTTGACCCCCGAGTAGCCCAAAATATGCATGTTAATTGGCCGGCTGGAAATGGCCATAGGAAGAACACATGAATTTTGTCATCCAAGTTGCTTAGTTCAGTCCTTAAGATGCTTGGTCTTCATCTTGGTTGTCTTTGACTCTTGTTCCTTAACTATGAGGACTTCAACTATCATCATTCATAGCAGCCCTTGTAGGCAGCAATCTAACTAAACAAAAAACCTTATGAGATCTGACTCATTTAACATTTACGTAGTAACCCTTTGCTATAATTTTATTTTTCTCTTTTTATATTGTATATAGTTATATCTATAAATTATAATGTATTAGGAGTTATAACAATTAAAACAAAAATTCAGCACACTTTCGTTGAATGATAATGAAAATACTCAAAAGCTATATTTCGTTTGGTGGAGTAGCTAATTTATGAATGGGGAAATTTTTTTTTGTTAATGATATTGTTGCTTATATAAAAACATTATGAACAACATGATCCATTACGAAAATGGTAGCTAATTCAATAAATTAGAAACAGACATTTTCATTTTTGATTTGGTTGCTATTATTCAACTATTAGAAACGGTTTTGCTTGTTGTAAAAATCATTGCTAACAGTAATTAACGACCTGTTTAATGCTTTCGAGCATTATCTTTTGTTTCACTAACCAATTATGCAACAAAATTAATCTGTTTCTGTGGTATATTAGTAACAGAATACGACCTTTTAGTAATAATAATTTTTGTTTCTAAACCTTCCTATTCTAGTAGTGTTATATTTTAATTAGCAAGAAAAAAAATGCTTTTCCAAGTTACTTTCTTCTCTTTTGTTAAAACTACTGTCATTCTTAACTTAAATTTATCAACTTGAAAAAATATATGTTTTACTTTTGCAAAGTGTTTATTTATTTTTATTTTTTGTGATTACTCCGTGATACCATGCATTTCTAATAGTAGGAACGCTTAGCATGTTCTAGACATGATATATTTTTTGCTTTAGTTGATTGCCGAATTGTGTAGCAAAAGCAAGATGAAGATTATGTTGCATGAATCTGTTTGAGAATTTTCTTTGGGTGACCAGAAAAAATAAAAGTTTGTGGGCTAAAAAGCCACTAGCTGTTGATGATTGGATACAAACAAGACTAGTCAGTTTCGTATGTAAGCTTTTTTTTGAAATAGAAATGATATTATTTAAGAATAATAGAATGATAGGTGACAATGTGTGACAGAAGAAAATTATTCAGATGATCATTTTGGCAAAATTTTTCTGCTAAGTGTTCAGAGTCCAGGTTGGAACTAAGGGCGTTATTGGATACAAATTTATCCAGTTGTAATTGATTAACTCAAAATTTGACTAACTCAACTCTGCTCATTATTATCTCTATACATAAGTAACATCAATCAATAACCGTCCCACGATCATATCAATTTTAATTCATTATTTATCTGCTCACATAATTTTAAATATTTATATCACTTCAAATAAATTATTTCATACTTTTACATCACAATAACTTTAATCATTATATTTTAAATATTGTTCAAATACAACTTAAAAAAAATTCCACTCAATCAACTTTTAATTTTCAAACTTAATTCACTTTATCCAATAAATTCAATCAAATCCAAAATAATTTATATCCAGTCACCCTTAAGAGTAATTATTTTTTTTTTTAAAAAAAAAGAAAGCTGAAAAGTTTTAGCTATATGTGCTGGGTAAAATATATTGTACACCCTTATATATTAAGCGAAATTTGCGTGTCTTTTTCATGTATTTTGGAAAATGCACAAAACCCTCTTATTAGGTTATGCTTGCACGATTACCCCCTTACTGTCAAACATAACGGTGCATACACTACACGCACAACTTATGCGACTATTTTTATTTAATATAATTTATTATTTTACCATCTTACCCTCTATGACTTCATCAAACAATATTAAAAGGGTTATGCTACTTTGACATTTTGGTTTACAACCTTGTTTACAACCAAGTTGTCATGTACAAATTTGCCCTTATGCACAATTCAAAGTTTTTAGCTATTTTCAAACTTTGAATTTGTAATATCTTTACCTGTTACCAGGTTCTGATACCATTTTCTCTTGGGCACACGGATCAAATGAAAACATCATTTGAAACTGTGTTTTATGCAGAATAATTTCGAGAGAGATGAGACTCTGCTTCGATAAATCCGTTTTTTATGAACCTCAAATTCTGGGGTTGTAATGGATTTTTGTTTTGAACGAGTCGAATACTATAAGATATTCTTTCGATATCTAAAGCAATCAGATTTTTATCGCAAGTTTGAATCAAAGTTCGATACATAGCTTTCAACTTTTGAATAGTTGATTCTAAAATAAATTCCCATGGAATGGCTGGCATTATATTCTATTGTTCAAATCTGTAACCTGATGTTGCAAATTATATACCATGTCTCTGAGTTTTATTTCTTTAGAAAATTCTTCAACTGGAGGTGTTATTTTCTGAAGAACTTTGAAAACATTTTCTTTTTCTTTAATAACACTAGAGTTTTCTAGGTTTCTGCAGATTGGGGTTTTTAGAGACAAAACCTTATTAAATAATTCATCAATAAAGATGCGATCTTTATGCATGAATTCTATGCTGTGGTGCGAATTACTCAAAGCATAATTAATTTTATAACAAATGGAAAACGAATGATTTCCTTGTTTCATAAAATCTTTTTTTTAATAATTTATTATTTAAAATTATAGATCGATCAAGATTTATATTTTTCAGAGAAAGACCAATCTGAAGATTTATATCAAACTTGATTTTGCCCATTTTAAGATTGCCAGTTCCCTCACCAATCTTTGATTCGTTAAGATTAATCAGACGATTATCTCTTAGTATTAATTCTAAAGGGGAATTTATCCCTTTCAGAAAAGTACTTTTAATTATAATTTGAATCGTTGAAATATGAATGTATTTCATTCTGATTCTTTCCTTTTTCGGTAACGATAAAATTCGTTTACGGATTTGGTCTTGATTTATGGTAGATAACAAAACACTACCATCTGTGTTTTCAATCGGAACAACGACTTCACCGGTCATTATACCAAACTTTAAAACATTTTTCTCGGGAGAAAACTCTTTTCAAATCCTGTTTAAGGCTTGTTTTGAAATTCTCATTTTCCTTGATGGAAAAGTCAGATTTTTCAATTTTTCGGCAAAGTAGAGCATCTATGAGAAACTCATTTTGATCTTCGATTTGTTCGATGATCTCCATTTAAAAAAGATTTCCAATGGTGTCTTTTGAAAGTTTTATTCTAGGATGTTTTAAATCCCCTAGTATTAAGAAGTTAGAAGTCATCTGATATTCAATTTTTTCTAAGAAATCGGTTCCAAGAACAAATTTTTTAGAATTTTCTTCTACGAGGAGTGAACAAGTTATCATCTTGATTCCTGATAATTCAAACTTTATCTCAGTTCCTTGTGTGAAGGTTTCTTAAACCCTTCAGAGTTTTTTAATAGTTCTTTTTGGAATATCAAACAGAATTTCGAGAAATTCAGATGATATGTATGAGCATGTTGTACTGGTGTCAATTAACACTGGTACTATAATATTTTTATTATCGATGCAGATAATGCTAACGATATGATATTGAAAATTGTAAAAACAATTTATAAGATCCATTTTTACCTGATGTGGTTTTTCTTTATCTTCTTCTTCTTTTGGAAGATGAAGTTTTCTTCTTCTTTTCCTTGCGGATTGTTGTTGTGGTGATCTCGGATGAAATTTATGATTTTGGGTATCTCATGAGGAGATGTGTATTTTTTAGTTGTCTTTAAAAGACTTTTGTTTTGGATAAGAAGCCTAGGTACCCACCCCTAGTGGTTGTACAGGTACTATCCCCTGCCGGAACTTGCTGCTTCGCAGAGCACAAGTGAGAAGAAAAGTCTTCAACTTAATTACTTCTGTTTATTTCATTACACAAGGGAGCCTTTTATAGGCATTACAACATAGGGTGACCGATAACCGGTAAAACCCTTTATACCTAATACCGCGTAAAAAGATAAGATGAGAACAAACACGCGTCCTCAATTATTAAAGTAAATGGTCCACTTATACAGCTGTGGCCATTATTTACAATAGTGGTCCACTAAGGAATCCACTTTCTTTTCACAACCACTAAAGTCTACATTATTGCTGTCTGAGTGGTTGGAATGGGGTCTGCGCCTGTGATGCTGTCGGTTTTGGGAATGTCATTGCATGTTCACTTTTTTCTTCTCCATTGAGCGGAGGGAAATCCTCTGGACATTGAGGGCATTTGTGAGCTTCGTACTTTCGCAACTTTTCACAAACCAAGTGTTTGAATTCTTCAAGCATGCTTGCAAAGTTGCCATTTATTCTGATTAAATCTTCTTCGAATTTAATCATCTTATTGACCATCCCTTCGGTAGCCTTCTTACCAGTCTGAGATATCACTGCTATATTTTCTGCTTCAGCAAGGACCTTGAAGCCAAGCTGAGTTGTTCCCCATTGATTACTATACCCATAGAACTGGAAAATTTGTTCTATGAATAACTTATAGGTGAACTTTATCGCCCTTTTCTGGATTTCTGGGTAAGAACCATTTGCCATGCCCATTTCGACAATGTGTTTGGGCTTTATGATGATACCTTCATCAAAGTAGGGATAAGTACTCTGAAATTTTAGGTATATCTCTTTTCCCTTGGCAAACAACTTATTGAACTGGTTAGCCATCTGTCTTATGCATCTGGGTAGTTCCTCGAGTTCCGCATAATTCTTCTTTTCGCTTTCTTGGAGATAGATTGTTGAAACTAATCCATTCCTAAAGAAAGAATTTATGATGGTGGGACTTGCTCCTGTTAAGAACACTGCTTTTGCACCGGTGACTGAATTGATGGGAAAGAAACACTCCTGAGTGAACTCTTTGGTGTATTCCATCAACCATTTCCAATTTCTATGGAATTCGACTTCATTTGGCTCCGTCGTTTCTTCCTTTAACTGCTTTTGGATCAGCTGTTGAGTAGCTATCCTTTTGCTGTATCCCAAAGATCTGTCCGTCTGGAGATCTGGATCTGTTGAGACTGTCTGGTAAGCCTTTTTGTAAGCTTTCAGAGCATCCTCGTGGGTTGGATACTTCTGGTGTCTGACTGGCTTGCCGACGATATGTAACTTGGCAATGTTCCAGTTTTTGTAAACGCCTTTCATCGGACCATCAAAGATCACATAGGCTTCTTTTGAGGGTGAATCCTCAGTTTGAACCTTTTCCTATTTAGGCGGAGGGTTCTTCTCCAATGTCTGTGAAGACAGTCTTGAGGTTGAAACCTCTTTTTGAACTTTTTCCTTTTCAGGAGGAGAGTTCGTCTCCTTTGTTCATTGCTGGGCTTGGACCTGTGCAACTTTAATTGGCTCTGAAGTCTGTACTTCCTTCTGGGTTTCTCCCTCGTCTTCTACTTGGTCTGCCCAAGATTTACTGGAATGTTGAAGTTTTTCCAGGTTTTTTTTATTGTTTCTTCAATCTCCCCCCTCTGCGAGAAAAGAGAGTTGAGTCTTTTTTGTGCAGCTTGGATTTGTTCATCCTTCTGCTTTAGCTGGTGCTGAAGCTGCTTCATTGCTTGCTCCATTCTCTTATTAGTGTGTCCGCGAATGGATTTTTCTCCGATTTGATCAACTCCAGGTATGGCTGAAATTGTTGCAGTCGCAATTGCCACCGTATCAGTCTTCCGTTCCTGTAATCGGTTCGGATGTTATATCTCCAAAAATCTGCAAAGTATTTGGAATCTGTTCGTAATAGAAATCTGGAGGATAGTAAATCTATTTTCTATTTTTCTAATACACGGACTCCTGCGAGAACTTCAAGTTCCGCTATTGGATATCGGGTTTCAGTGTCACTAAAAGTTCCACTGGTGTATCTACACAATAAGAGTTGTTTTTCAAACTCTGCCAGTATTTTTAGAAGTCTATCGGATAAGTCGGTTTGTCCGGATAGAGCTATAGTTTTGCCTTGCTCATCGAGCGAAAGCTTTTTCTTCCCATTGGGAAGAGCCCTCATACATCCTGCCCAAACATGCTGTGAAGCATCTGTTTCAATGATTAGGAAGTCATCGTTGGTTGGATTGTAGAGTTGAGGCAAGGTAACTATCATACTTTTGATCTTTCTTACGACTTCAGAATCTGAGTCTGTCCAAGACCATGGGACTTTGTCTGAAAGTTTCTTTTGCAAAACTTTTCTTTCTGTGGATAAATCTTTGAAATATCCTTCATTTGAAATATAGTTTAAACATCCCAAAAATCTTTGAATTTGTTTACGATTTTCGAAAATATCTGGAAAAGCTAGAATCTTTTCCTGAGTATGGGGTGATAAATCAATTTTCCCATCTCCTTTGATAATTGTTCCAAGATATTCAATTTCTGTTTGAACAAGTTTTGATTTTTTCTTTGAAATCACAATTCCTTTTTCTTAGACTCTTGTCAAAACTTTTTGAACATCGGAAATATGTTCTTCTCTTGATCCTTTGGAAAATAGAAGGATATCGTCAATATATGTCAAACAAATATGTTCAAGTCCTTCGAGGGACTTATCCATAAATCTTTGGTATATACTGGGAGCCTGTTTTAGTCCAAACGATAAAACATTCCATTCGTAATGTTTTTGCGGTGGACACAAAAAAGCTGTTAAGGGCTTAGTTTCTTCACTAAGTCTTAGCTGATAATAGCCAGATTTAGTGTCGAGACTGGAAAATCATTTTGACCCTTTTCTTTTTTCAAAAATAAAGTCCTTTCTTGGTAATTTGTAAGAATTACCAATAGTGGCTTTATTCATCTTTTTGTAATTGATAACCATACGCTTTTTATCACGTTTGATTTCATTATGGTTTTCAACATAGAATGCCGGTGTTGAGTGAGGACTCGCACTTTCTCTTATCAAGTCTTTACTGAGCAAATCCTGACATTCTTGTTGAAATTCTTCAACATCTCTGATAGTATAAGGTATCCTATTAGGAACATTTACTTCCTTATGAGGATCCTTGAGTTTTATCACAACCAACTCTTGGTTTGTGTTTTTCAAACTATCGAGAGGATGATCAGAACATACCTCTTCGAGACTTTGTTCAATGGTTTTGTAAAACAAAATGCTTTCAAGTGTAATTTGAATTTGATAAAACTTTTCGGAAACGATTTTTACTAACTCATTTCGAGTTAAAATTCTTGTAGTAACAAGTTTTCTTTCTTTTGGATTAAAAAGGTTTTTCCAATTTAAAGAAACTGTATTTGCTCTTTGAACAAATGGTTCGTAGAGTTTTAGAAAATTGTTTCCAATGATTAGGTCTAGGCCTGAATCATGGAGATAAATAGATGGTACGATGAATTCGTATCCTTCTATAAGAATCTTTTGATTTTGCAAAACATAGTGAATAAAATGTTTTGATTTATCAGCAATAATAATTTCCTTTGGGGAAACTAGTTTTCGCCATTTGTTTGAAATGGACTTTCGACCAAAGCAAAGGGTTGCGCCTGTGTCGATATAAGCCAAAAATTGTTTTTCTCGAAGTGAGATTTTGATGAAGGTAACACTAGGGTTATTCTTATTCAGAATCTTCTTCGTCATTTTCTGAAATATGTTCAAAAATTTCTTCATCTAACGAAATATCAGACTCAATTGGTTCGTAACCAAGATCATAAACCATTTTTAAAACTTCAGTTTTCTTTGAAAATTTCTTTTTAGGGCATTCATTAGCGTAATGACCTTTTTCTTGGCAAAGCCAACAAGTGCAATCCTTTTTACCTTGAGGACATGCATCTTTTCTTTTGTAAGATTTTCGAGAGTTGTTTCTCCTGAAATATCTTTTGTTTTTGTAAAACGATTTTTTATGCTTTTTAGGAGAGATTCTTTTAAAAAAAAATTTCCTACGCTTTCTTTTGAAAGGTTTTTTGCACCCGTATTCGGATACCTTTTCTTGTAGCTTATTACAACATAATCCAACAGCGGCCTGTCTTTTAGCCATCTTTTGGTTACATTGTTCAATAAGCCAAATTTTCAAAGTTGTTATTCTACCACCAAGATTATTATTAACCTTGTTTGCAGAAACATTTGTTTGAAAATACTCATTTACTTGGGTTGAAACATACTCAGGTAATTTTGCAAAAAACATTTGATCAACCTGCTTGGTTGTTCTGTCAATAGGTTCTATATTGTAGTAATATTTGCTAAATTCACAAATATAATTATCAATATAGCACATATTGCATATTTTTAAATTAACTATCTTCCAATAGTTAAGGTTTGAAAATGCAATCTCGCTTTCAATTGTTGGTGTTCGTCCAACAAATTCTGAAATAAGGAGTTGATAAACCCATCCTCCGACATCACTTGGATTAGCAGGAAGTTGGTCTAATAACTCAGTTGGAAGCTTGCTTAAATATTTATAAGCATTTCCTTTTGTTCTGTGTAACAAATAATTGAAAATATCAAGAGAACTTAATCCCTTTAATTCTGTGTTTATTTGTAATAGAACCGAATTGGTATTGTACCAATCTCTTATTGTTGTATTAGTATCATCAACACAGTTAATATCTAACGTACCTGGTCCACCATTTATATGGTGTTCTGGGACGTATTTTCTTGGAATTCTTTCGAACTTCTGACGATAGAATTCTTTTTCTTGCCCAATCTTCTTTTTCTTTTGAACGGATTTTTTGTCGACTCTCCCTCCTCAATTTTGACATTGAATGGGTTGTCTGCTGGTTCGTCTTCGAATTCATCGTCGGAACTGAACCCATAGACTAAGTCGTTTTGATTTTCTGATTTTTCGTCATCAGAATTTTCATGATTTTTGCCTAAATCAAAGGCTGCCATGAGTTTGGATAACTCATCCAATTGTTTTTCCAACATATCTTTGCTTTCCTCTTCTTGACTCATAGGAATCGAATAGGCGGTGTAATCCTATTCAGTTGTTTTTCAGGAGCAACTGATGGAAGAACAATGTCTTTTCCTTTTTCTAGCTTCTTAATTAAAAAAGCTAGCATATCTGATATGTTATTCAACTGAGGGTTAAATGTATGATATAGATGAGGCCATTTGGATGAATCCTGTAAGCACCCATGTTTCTCTTCATTTCTTATTTTAAAAAGAATGTCTGGTTCGGCATTGCCTTCTTCAACAGATTAGTTGAAATATTGATTTTCAGAAAACTTTTCCTTTATTGCTAAAAGATAAAGGTTTTGTTGGGTAATCTTTGCTTCGAGAGCATCTACTTTTTGAAACAGTTTTTGAAGAGTTTGAGTAACCGGTTCTTTACTCATATTTAATTATCAAATCAAATAAGGATATATTGGTAAATTTGTAACCAAAACTTTGACAAAACTTGTAAGTTATACACCAGGTTGTAAACGGTGTTGTTCATTTAGAAATTTCCATATTAAAATACATACCAAGAGGTTGGTAGATAGACCCTCCAACCACTACCCAAAGGGAACTTATTAATGATTCTACTACAACAATTTTAAGTGATACTGATACCGCATAAATAAATAAAATTAAGTACTTTTATTACAAACAATAAAAAATTTAGAATAAGATAAATTCAGATAAATTCCAGTATATCAGAAAAATAAAATTTAAAATTAGATACTTATTTTAAAATATCATAGAATAAGATACATAATAACAAAAATAAAATAAAGTAAAGTACATTCAAAATAAATTAAAAAAATAATTATATAAACTTATTTTCAATAAAAAATACAATTTCATAAACAAGAATACGTAAAATGAAACATAAAAAAATTAAATAAAATGAAGCTTATAATTTAATATTAAAATAATAATTTTTCAAAACCAAGTGTTTTATATTAAATAATTGTATAAGGTTTTTTCTTTAAAAGAATCTCTACTTTAATTTATAATCAACATCTATAATATATTTCATTTATTTAATATATTTTAAAAGCTTTGTATAATATATATTTTTATTTTAAGTTTATATATTTGTGGATCCTAACAAAAATAAAATTATTTACATTTTAATTTATTTTAAGAATTTTCAATTATTTAAATTTACTTTATGTAATTTTATTTTATTTTATTTCATTTATATTGGAGGTTAGTCGCCAACAGTTATGTTTACATTTATGAGGGCGGTTTATTTGGGGATTACACTATAATTTATTATTGAATGTAGGTAATAAATGACGTAAAGAGATTCACAGAAAATAGAAAATATGCTGTAAAAATAGGGCATCCACCAATTTTGCCGATCTACTAGGAAGATAAAAAAGCAGAGCATTTTCTACAATTTTTTATTGAAAGGGTGTATAAAGGCTTTTTACAGGATGATATGCGATGTGTTTGTTGTAATTGCAATGTGCGATATGCAACGTATGATTTCAATGCTCATCCTAGCTAGGACTGAAGGGGTCGAATTGGTAGAAGAAAAAGCTAAGGGCGTAATAAATGTTTAGTCGCCTAGGGTTGTAGGGTGTGTCGTGTGTATTTCATGCATGTCTCATCTTTTGAGGACGGGTCATGTTTGGGTTGTCACTTTTGTAGTTCTGCATTCACACGAGGATGAGATCGACAAAACTTCGAGAGGAAGCCTTAGAGCGGGGTCGGCATTTTCGTGTTGTGGGATCGTTCGTTTTTATCAGTGATACCAGTGAGATCGCCCCCCTCTCTGGCTATAGATTTCTTCTAGGCACTCGTTTGGTTTGATCTTGATGGGCTGATCGGAGGCTTAACAAAAAAAAATTATGTGCAACAGTTTATACTTATTATAAATGTACGAACTTATTTTAACTTACAAGTGTTTTATTTTATTTTCGTTAGTATTTAATAAACAAATTTATATTTTCTTTTAAATTATTGAATTTTATTGATACTAACATTTTAAATTACTTTAAATTTATTTATATTAACATTTAAATATATTATTTTTATTTATATTAATATTTTAAATTTTACTTAAAGTATTTTAATTTATTTATATTAATATTTTAATTTTAATTTTATTAATGCATGTTCTAGGTAAATAAGAAAGGCCAATAAAATAACATTCTCATTGGTGATGGAGTGGTTATGTTGGTGCCTTCCATGCTTAAGGCCACAATGTCAGGACCTATTTTTTTTAATTAAATTTCTCGCAATATTTTAAAAATATCACAAAAAATTATTAAATCCTTAATATATCGTGAAATATTTTGAGGGTATAACAAGAATTTTAATAAAAAATAACGCTATGAGTTGCCAAATATAAATAATAAAAAAAACAGAGAGAAAAATTGTGCAAGCAAAACCTAAAATATGAGGATGCTTGGATACAAATTTACTCAAAAAAATCTAAATATTTTTAACTCAACTACTTTTTTTAACTCAACTTTTTTTTTTAACTCAACCCCACTGTCATCAATATTATCAATATAATTAAATAATATCAACCAATAATTTTAACACATCACATCAATTTTAAATCACTATTTATCAAATCACATAATTTTAACTAGCCATCACTTCAAATCATCTATCTCCTACTTTTACATCAAATCAAATTTAATTATTTTATTTTAAATATTATTTTAATATACTCACTAACAACTAACCATACCACAATTTTCAAAATTAACCAAACCAAATCAAAAAAATCCAATCAAGTAAAAAAAATTATATCCAAGCATCCCCGGTTTCATGCATTTTTTAAACCATATGAAAAAACGCGCAAATTTCGATTATTCAATCAAGGACATTGTGCATTAGGATATTGTGCATTAAACCCGTGATTGTTTATGGATTCAGCTAGTTTTTATTTGGTTTGTTTTTTAACTATAGCTAATTTTAAAAAAAGGTAGTATGGTTAGTTGTTAGTGGATATATTAAATAATATTTAAATAAAATAATTAAAGTTGATTTGATGTAAAGTAAGAGAAAAATGACTGGAATTGATGGTTAGTTAAAATTATGTGAGTGGATGAATAGTGAATTAAAGTTGATGTGATGGGTAAAAATGATTGTTTGATATTATTTAATTATATTGATAAGATTGGAGATAGTGGAATTGGGTTAAAGTTGAGTTAAATTTGAATTTTGATTAGTTTTTTCAATGTTCAAACCATATCCAATCGCCCCCTAAAGCCCGCCACATTTCTTTATTTTTTGGCTAACTGGCGCACCTGTATACGTCACAAAGTTATATTTTCTATCTCGTGAAGCAAGATTTTTTTTTTTTAAAAAAAAAAAAAAATTCGGATCATAATAAATCATTAATATTTACAATTATCCCATTTTGAGTAAATGTTAGTATTACCATGAATGCATCACTCTTGTTTTTGTGGTATTAAAATCTTAATACAATATAAAATTAAACCGGGAATATCTTTTTCACTCCAAAAATGAATTATATTTTTCTTTTACATTGTATATTTTCAAAACACTTCATTTTCAATTTAGATTGTGTGAAAAAAGATCGCACAATATGATGACACAATGACTGCACAATGGTCGCACAATATAATCGAACAACAATCACATCATATATTGCATCACATCATCGTACAATTGATCGTATAATTTCCGCACAATTAAAGGTCACATAATGATCGCAATAATCAATCGCACCTTGTGAGTTAAAAAATATAGTTTTCAATTTGTCGGGTGAAAAACCCAGTGCATATTTCAGGGTGAAAAGAGATATTTCAACTTGTTAGACACTTTAAAACTATGAACGTATACGTAGGCTTACATTTTCTCATTAACATAAGTTAATACGGAAAAAAAAAATTCTTTTTCCAGACCATAAATTTTTAGACCACAAAATTAATAAACTTTGTTTCAGCTCAGATATTACATCAAAAATAAAATAGCTAAACGGGTCACCGCATTATGCTATCGCACTACTATACTGTAAGAATCGGGGTAAAATAGGTGCGTTTGATGAAGTGCACCAATAGGGAAAGCCCAGATTAAGCCCGAGTGAAGTTTCATCCTAAAATCAATTAGTGAAAGGAAGAGTAGCCCACTAGACTTATAAGTTTGGCCTATTTTCCCTATATAAACGATGTTGGACAACTCACAAGTGATATTCTAACACACACCACACTAAATTAATACGATTGTACAATAGCAAATGCACTATATAAACTACTGCGATTACATTATGCTGTGTCACCACTCCATATTACAGTTATTGTCTGTAGGTGCATTATACCACTCATCATACGATCACACCATATTACAATTATCGTAATACTGCAACCACACCGTATTCTTACCACACAGGGACGGAGCCATACTAGGTCCAGGGGGGCCCATGCGCCCCCTTCATTTTTTTTCCAAAAAGTCAATATATATATACATATATATATATATATATAAATAAATAAAATACTATAAAATATGTATAGGAAGGCAAAAAATATGTACAACATATTAATAATTAAAACTTATTTTCTATATTATTTTTATTTAAATTAATAATATTATTTATATTAAAAAATGTACTAACAATTCATATATTGTACATTTCTAGATAAGTTTTTGGAAATATTTATAATAAATTACTCTTTCGGTCTATTAATTATAAATCGATTTAGTGATTTATAATACCGAGTATTTAGTTGGATTGGTACATTTTTAATGTTGATTTCTTACTCTTTTTTTTGTGTAATCACATTTTTTAATCTTATTTATTTTTTCTTAAAAAAATGATAATTTGATAAGCTCTCATCAATAAAAATGTTATGCAATGTAATGTAGAAGTTCAATTTAAATCAAATTTTCAATAAAAAAAAAACTTATTTTTTCATAATTTATAGATGTTGAAGTTAAATTATAAATACCTAAAATCTCATTTTTTTTAAGAAAAAAAAAAAGATTGAGGGTGATCGGATTCTAAGTTTTTAAAAACTTGATGGTACATATATCGATATTTATATTTATAGTAAATACACTGCTTATTTTTTTTTCTTTCGTCCTTTTCCCTCGCCCCCTATTTCTCCCTCGCTCGTCGTCTGCAAATCGCCGGTTTGTGCCTCTTTCAACGGTCGTCCGGGTTCACTGGAAGATGGCTTTCCTGCGGCGCATCCTTAATTCGGTCAGCGGCGCTCCCGTTTTGCGATTACAGCCAAAGGGATGGGCTAGACAGATTTTCTTTTCTGTGCGACGCCGCCGGCGTCCTGCGGTCCGGGGTTCGGGGGGTGTGTCGTCAACCTTTGGATGCGGCTTGGTTGCTCGTTTCAACTCAGGTATGGTCGATTTTTTTCTTGCCTGGCCTTGAAGTCCGCCTCGTTTCGATTTTCCTGTATCTTCGGAGCCCTCGTTCTGGTACTGTGGGGTGGTTGTGGCGGGGTTCGATTTTGAGCGCTGGATTGGGAGATTATCGATTGTTGGGTTGTGTTGTAGTGGTTGGGCCGGGATGCCATTCGAGCCCTTCCTCCTTTTTGCTCTTTCTGATCAAGAGGGAGGCCGACCGTGTCGAATATTGGCTAGTGGTGTTAGACAGTTTTGGTATGGCGAAGGATTTGGCTAGTGGTATTAGCCGATAGGTGGTCGATTGTGGTTTCTTGCGGTAGGAGAGCGGGTCGGTTTTTCTTGGTTTGTTTTGCGGCTTAGGTATTCGTCTTGCTAGGCTTTAGGCAGTGGCGGTCGGAGTTCTTGTGTTGCGGATCTTTCCATGAAATCGGCCTTGTCTGCTGTTCAATCTCGGACGTCTCTGCTGATGGAGGGTTGTTTGTTTTTGTTTGTTAGTAAGTGTTTCATTTAGGTCATTTCTTTGTATGTCTTGTCTAATGTTGTCTAGGATCAGTGTTTTTGGTTTGGGCCAGTTGGCCCCTGTGAGCCCGAGTATCATCTTATTATCCTGTTGGGATCAGATGCTCGAGTATTATCCTGGTGGGATCTTTTTAGTAGTTTCTGTTTGTTTGTGTGGTTGGTAGTAGTGTAGTTGCGAGTGTTTTTATTCTAGCTTTGCTAGTGTCGGGATTCTAGGCGGTCTTTTGACATGTCCTCCCACTTTTTCAGTCGTTCGCTGTTGTGTATTCGCACATTTGTGCACTTTAATTTATAATATTATCTATCGTTTTAGAAAAAAAAATATTTATAGTAAATACATTCATATATGATATGAGCGCTTCGACTTAAACTACAAGCTCATTATTTAACATTTAAAATCGAGCCCCCCTGAGTATAATTCCTAGATCCGTCATTGTTACCACACCAAGTAGTCTATAAATTAAAAGATCTATTTTCAAAGTTTCGACCAATTTTTTTTTTTTTTTTTTTAATTTTTTTTTTTTTTTTTTTAAATTGGGCTAAATATAGTTATCTCTGCTAGCTTACACAGCATTGGCTCACTGTGTCGTAACCATGTTTTAAATACCGTACCGTAACGGCCAATAATACCGATAATACCGGATACCAGCCATTGGTACGGTACAATTGCACATAAAATACCGGGTTTACGGTTATACCGGTTTGTACCGGGATCATACCGTAAATACCAGTCTAAAATACCGACCAATAAAAAAAAGACCCAAAAAAATATTAATTTAAAAACATAAAATTTAAATTAGTTTAAAATGTTTCATTTTTATCTCATTGAGAAGTTAATATTAATTATTATGGTTATTTATTTTTTATTTATTTTTTGTATTTTATATTATATATTTTTATGTATATGTATATATATCATTATATTTATAGTCCGGTAATACCACCGATATTACATGTCCGATCGGTAATACCGCGTACCGATGGCTAGATCGGTATGGCCATTTGACGCGGTATTAAAAACACTGTGTGGTAGGAAATAGAGCTCTTGAAGATGATTCCCAATAGTTGTATTTGTGACACGAAGTAGAGATGCTATAATATATAAAATGCATCATATATTTTTAAATGATTTAAATGCATCATATATGCCATGAAAGCTATAAAATATAATATGAAACCAAATTATTTATATGCCTCTGCCCTTTTTAATTTATAATCGTTACCAAATAATCGATGTAATAATTAGGCAAAAATACAAAAAAGATACACTAAGTTGGGCGTTGTCAACAAAAGAGACATTATGTTGTCCATCTCGGAAAAGACACGCGAAGTTGGCATTTTCGTCGGAAACGATACACTAATCACCCCTGCGGGATAAAAATCTGACGTGGCCTGATTATCTTATTACGTGGCATTTAGTCTTTCGGTATATTCATGCGTGGAATTTATGTGGCCGACACAGTGGACATGTGGCCTAATTTTGGAGGGAAATCCCAACACAAGAGTTGACCACCGAGGACCGAAGTATTAATTGCGGGAAAATCACAAATCAGATCCAATCCCTCATTTCGATCGGCCAGAATTAGGGTATTTCGAAGAACCCTAAAAATCGTAACCTTCAATTGGATCTCAATAATTCATTTCAAGTATCAAAACATCAATAAAAGAAAATCACGAAGATGTCAGCGTCTTCTTTTTCTTCTCCGTCGGACATTTTGTGCGGTTGTCTAGAGAAGGCCCAATTGAGGACTTCGAAGACGAGTCAGAATCCTGGGAAAAGATTCTATGGTTGTAAGAAGTGGAAGGAAGGAGGGTGCACTTTTTTCATGTGGGCCGAACCAACTTCTCAAATCAACTCGGAAACTTCGTCAGGTATGAATAATCAAGATTTGGGTTGTAAGGCTCAAGAATCTGAAATGAAGATTGTTTTGCTGGAGGCTGAATTGAAAGTTCTGAAGATGAAGATTACAATGCTTGAAGATTCCATTGGGAAATTTGATTCTCAAGTGAAGTTGATGATGGACAGGATGAAGAGAATTCACTTGTTTATTGTTGGTATTTGTATTGGTTTGATCTTATGTGTTTTAGTGAAATAAAGACTGAATTGTTCATTCAAAAAAAAAAGTGGGATCTGTTCTAATGTACTGAATATTTGTTGGTTGATTATGAAGTGGATTGATTTCTGTGTTTGTTGCTTATGAAGTGTATTGAATTGATATGTTGCAGAAATGTTTTTTTGACCAGTTAGCACACACTGAAAAAGACAAACAATAAGTATTAGATATTGACAGCTGAGATCAAAATTCAGATATTGCCAACTGAGATCACACAACAATTCAATAAGGTGTAAAAACACAACACTTTAAAACCAATCACCATTCACCATAAATCATCCATTACAAATTCAGATCCAAAAAACCATTCAAGCCAAAACAACATCTCATAACCATAACCTTCCCAAACAAAACAACACAGTTTTCACTTTTCACCATCACACCATAACCATAACCATTCACAGCAAAACAACTTTGAAGTACAAAACACAAAAAACTGTCAAGTTCATAACAACACATTCAGAATAATCATCAATCATCCATCATCACAGCAATTTCTGTTTTCCTCTGCCATCATCACTCTTCTTTGGATTGTTCATGCCAGATATAAGCTCAGACACAGATATGTACTTCTGTCCTCCTTCTTGAAATATTTGTTTGAGCCTAGTGTCCCTCTCTGAAAGGCAACTTTCTTGACTTGGTATAAATTGACCCACCTGAAATGTAGGAGGCCCTCTAATGTTCACCCCAGAAGTTGGACCCAACTGAGCAGAAGTATATTGATTGTACATTGAAGGTGCTTGAATGAATTTTGGGACTGTGGTTTGTTTTTTCCCTTCCTTTCTTTTCTTGTGGGCTTGGCCTTCACCCTGCAAGATAATTTACAATATAAATACAACTATGAATTTTCAATGATGAAATAAGGCACAAAAAAGTATTTCTTACAGTTACAACACTTTCTTGAGTTGAAATTCCTATTGCAGGAGCTTTGTCTGTCATCCTTCTAGCCTGAAGGAATAAAAATTTTCTTTTTAGTAAACAAGGTAACATAATTTGAATTCATTATTAAATTTAAACCAACATTATAAAAGTACCTTCAGCTTTTGAGGCCTATCTTCTAGACCAATGGCTGCAGGATCTGCATTACCTTCCTTCATTAGAAGGCAGCCTCTCTTGTTGTGGCCTTCCACATGGCAAACAGTGCACTTCAACCCTGTTTGCTGCCTTTTGATAGTATTGGCTGGAGTCACAAGTCGAGGCTTAACCCTTTTTTTTCTAATTCTTTTAGGTTGAACCTCATCAGGTTCCATTCTCCTCACTCTAGTGGGCCTACCAGCTGCTCTACCATTATTAGGTGGCAATGGAGGGGCATATCCTGTCCTTCTCCATTCTTTTCTGCCATTGATGGGCATTATGGCTGGAGCATAAACCTTTTTATAGGTCTCTGTTTTGTAGCATGGATGTATGAAATCATCAATGTTCCAGCCTTGAAAATGAATAGCACTTACTGCATGGATACAAGGAATTCCACTCAGTTGCCACCTCCTACAACCACAACTCTTGTTTTCCAAATCCACTTTGAACTGATCACCATTGAACACCTCAATTTGGAAATTGAAATCATTAGACTTCAATGGGATACAGTCAACCAAATTTTCAATATGGTTATCAATTATCTCCCTCACCTTAGGACAAAATAAAAAATCCCACTTTTCTGCCTTATCTCTATTCAGTTGCAACCTTTTCATCAGGTAATTCATGATCCACTCAAGCATTGATAAGATGGGCATACTTCTAGCTTCTAAGATGTTGCAGTTGAATGTCTCACAACCATTATTTAGCAACATGTCACACTTGGGAAACTCACTGAAATGCGACCTGCTCCATTGATGAGGTGGTTTGTCACTTAACCAGTCATAAGCACTCTCTTCCAACCCTTTCAGTGCATCCATTTTCCTTGAAAAATCATTGACTGTAGATGCTGTAGCTGCTCTCCAAACTGCATTCTTAAACCCAATCCCTCTAAAACCTGCATTTCTGAAGTTACCCAAAAGGTGCCTCACACAAAACCTGTGATCTGAGTTAGGCAACACTTGTTGAAAGGCCTGAATCAGTCCTTTCTGTTTATCAGAAATAAATGTCCACTCATGTTGCTTTTCAATCTCAAGGTCCAATTTCAACAGCAAAATGAACCACTCCCAGTTGTCTCTGTTTTCCTTTTCAACAATAGCATAAGCTAAAGGAAACAAGGAATTGTTAGGATCTACTCCCACAGCACATAGTAGCACTCCCTTGTTGGGGCCTTTCAAGTGACAGCCATCCACTCCAATGATGGGTCTGCAACCAGCTTTAAATCCAACTTTCAGTGCATTCAAGCAAATGTAGAACCTGTCAAACAAGTTCTCCTCCCTGGATTAGTCCTTTTAATCTCATCACAGTAATCCCAAAGAAGAGCATACTGGTCATTAGGACAACCAGTCTTTTCTGCAAGTGCTGTCATTTTTGCCCTATATGCTTGTGCTCTAGAGAATGTCACTCTCAGCTCCCTCACTTTATTGTCCCTAAAACCCTTAATCTTTCTATCAGGATCACTTTGCAGCTCATGAGCATATCTACCAGCAAGCCATCTTGATGTAATATTTTTAACCTTTGCTGTGGCAGCACAAGTATGAGTGTGAGTGTACTTTATCACTTGCCAGGCCTCCTCTCCATTGATCTTAGTTGCATGCAGCTTTCAATTACAAGCAGCATCAACACATTTAGCATGAACATACTTCCTATCTCTTCTAGTTAATTTCACACTTCTTTTGCATTTGACTGAATTGCTGTCCTTAGTTCACCTTTGGTACTGAAAACCAAACCTACCCTGAAAGTAGGATCATATAACTCTGCAGTGTTGAAAATAGGATACTGGTGACCTACATTCTTTCCTTCAGAACTATCATCACTATGCAAATCATCACAATTGACCACATCAGTTTCATTTTCAACTGAGATACCATCATTTGCACATTTCTTAACACCTTCCCCTTGACCATGCAACCATTCAGCATCAAAATCCACATTATCATCAAACATCTTGTCATCTACCTTGTCAGCTTCCATATCATACTCCCAATCCAAAATATCATCATCACTCTCCTCACTATCCTCACTTTCCTCACTCTCCCCACCAATACCACCATCAGCATCAAACCCACCATTCTTAGCCATAAACTCAGCAACCTCATCCACGACCTGATTTAAATCTTCATCACTCTCCTCACCCTCATCAACCTTCTCAGCCTCAATCTCAACCCCAAGCTCACCCTTCTCAACCCCAAGCTCAGCCTCACCCTCACCCTCACCCTTCTCACCTCACCCTTCTCACCCTCACCCTCAACCTCACCCTCCTCTGCCTCAACCCCAACCTCAAACTCAACTTCATCCACATTTTCATCAAACAAGATGTCATCCAACTTGTCAACTTCACTATCATTCTCCCACTCCAAAGTTTCATCACTATCATCTTCACCATTCTCACCCTCACCCTCACCCTCACCCTTCTCACCCTCACCCTCAACCTCACCCTCCTCTGCCTCAACCCCAACCTCAACCTCAACTTCATCCACATTTTCATCAAACAAGATGTCATCCAACTTGTCAACTTCACTATCATTCTCCCACTCAAAAGTTTCATCACTATCATCTTCACCAACCGCATTTTCAATTTCAGGTGCATTAACAATTTCTGTATTTTTACTTAGCTCTTCAACAAACAAACTAACCTCCCTAACCTTGTTAATTTGTCTTTGCAACACACTCTCAAGATCAGTCTCAGTTGAAAGTAACATGAAACTCCCACAACCAACATATGTGTGCAGTCTCATAGGATTTTTGCACCCTTTAAATTCTGCCACAGACTTAAAGTCAGCAAGTGTGACCGTTTCATAATCCACATAGTCAAACAATATTGTACTCCCACCTAGATATGCAGAATATTTTTTCCCAATATCAAATTTACCCCCAAATTCTAGGGTGACTGTGAAGAATTTACTAGTTGAACCTGCAGTAACAATAAAAATTACAATGAAAAAGCATCCAGGAAAGGAAAATAGTGTAGACTGACAAAATTAAAATTAAAATTAAATCATTATTTCTTCATTGTGACAACCATGTGACTGCCCACATCGGCTCTTTTCTCAGGAAAAAAAAAACATTAACAAGTATGAGTGAATTCATTGGAAGAAGAAAAAGAAAACCATGATTTAACATACTATATCTAGGAGCTGGGGAACATTCTTTGTCACTGGGTCGTATTTGAATCTCGCAGTCGGAAACACGAAGGCCTCTTGCTAACTTCAAAATGGGATTCGATTTTCGAACTGGTTTTTTCTTCATTGTGACAGTGTTTGATTGATTAAGGTCGAAATTGATGTAAGTGATTGAACTGGAAGATAATCTAGGTTAGTTTTTCTTCATTATGTGAGTGATTGAGGTCGAAATTGAAATGAAGATAATCTAGGGTTTTTTCTTCACGTTTGAAATGAAATAGGGGCGGGGCAGACGTACAGGTGTGTTGGGATTTCCCTCCAAATTAGGCCTCCTGTCTACTGTGTCGGCCACGTAAATTCCACGCATGAATATACCGAAAGATTAAATGCCACGTAATAAGATAATCAGGCCACGTCAGATTTTTATCCCGCAGGGGTGATTAGTGTATCGTTTCCGACGAAAATGCCAACTTCGCGTGTCTTTTCCGAGATGGACAACATAATGTCTCTTTTGTTGACAACGTCCAACTTAGTGTATCTTTTTTGTATTTTTGCCTAATAATTACATAATTATATCCGACCTTTTAAGTTGGTGTTACATCAGTTATTATTCTTCTTTTTATATCCCTCAATTATTTAGTCAGTAATGTTTATTAATCATTTTATGAACAATGAATTTGAAATTGATAAAACGAAATGAAATGGTTGATAAAGAAAAGACATGCACACGAGCTTGACCACGAAATAATGTCGATTAGCTTTTGTAGCTAATTTGGCCCTCTTAATCACTTTACACTTAGTCGCTTTAGTGGCAAAATAGACATCCCATGTAGAGGTTGGCCAAGTATATGTTACATCTATCAAAGTTTGACCCCACAAAAAACACTTACGTTCAAAATCATGGATAAGTCAATCGTTTTTTTTTTTCTTTTTTTTTTTCATGGCATGATTGGTACAATGAAATAAAATTTGATAGGAATTGAATGAGTTAAAAAATGGAATGAATTTGAGAATGAAATGGAACCAGTTTTTTTATTGATGTGTTTGTTATGCAGAAGGAATTAGACCTGAATGGAATGACAATATTATTCTATATTATCATTTATGACTATTTTATATATAAAAAAATTAATATTTATATTAATGTTATTTTTTTATTTATGATAATAATATTAATTTTTTAAAATATATTATATTTTAATAAATATTTTTTTGTATTTTTACCAAAATATATATATTATATAATAAATTAGTGAAATCTGTATTCATATACATATTAGCTAATACAAATATAGCATTACATAAACCCCTATACGCATATGTAGTCGAATATAATTTTTTATATTATAATTCAATTTATGAATAAATTTATAATATATATGATTTATAAAAATAAATAATATCTTTTTAAATTATTTATAAATGCATTTTTAGTTTTATTTTTATATAAGATGGTGCATGTGCGTATGAGAAACTTAGAAACATTAGAATAAGAACGCAAATCAAAAGTGTGAGGGCAGACCTAAGAAAACTTGGAAGAAAATAATAAAAAATAATTTTACATACTTAAATTTGAATGTTGATGTGTGTTTTGATCGAGCACGATGGCGAGTCGGCTTCATGCGATCCATAGAGCCAACCCCACTTCGTGAGATTTTAACGGCTTGTTGTTGTTGATGTTGTTGTTATATAAGTATTTAATATATCTAATTAAAATATGAACAATAAATAAAATAAGTTCTTAAATTTTTTATTTGAAAATTATTTTTTGGAATTACTTTATTTAATATAATTTAATCATAATTTATAGTATATATTATAAATTTATTTATTATTATTATTTGTTAATTTTATTTTTTGAGAAAATAATTCCTACACATATGAGATTCGGAAAAACCTTGCATTTGATATGGAATGACTAATCCCATAGAGATGAGTTTTGCAATTCCCATTGGAATGGTCATTCATTTCCAAAAAATATACAAATCATGGGATAAGGAATGAGTAAGGGAATGAACATTCCATTCCCATGTCATTCCTTCATACCAATTATGCCATAAATGTTACAATTCTTTTTTGGTCGAAACGATAGAGATTTTATATATAAAGGCGCACAAATGTGCAAGAGAACAGCCCCCAGCTGAATACAAACAGCCAACGGCTGAATACAACCAGCTAACAACTGCATAAAATGGGAGGACAGGTCAAAGACCGCCTAGAGCCCGACCCCAATAGGGTAATACTCGGGAACACACAAAAAACACAAGAAAACACTAAAAACGACCCCCACAGGGTAATACCCGAGTGTACGGTCCCCACAGGATAATAAAGTCACACTCGGGTTAACTGAGGCCAACGACCCAGACCTAAAACACAATAACGAACACGAGACATAAACAGACACAAACGACACAAACAACGACACACTAAAAAACTAAAAATGCCAAGCAAAGCAGAAACAAAATCCTCCCTCAGCAGCTCGGACTAGCAAAGCCAAGTGGACTTAAGATGACCCAAGATAGGTCCGCAGCTAAAGAACCGCAGCAGAAACAAATATCACTAACTATTTTACGTGGTTCAGTCTAACCGTTATAATATCAAATGTCATCTTTGTAATTTTATTTTTTTAAATTATGTTATTTTTTAATGAAAAAATGTATTTATAAAATTATTATGTCGACCTTAATGGTTAAGCATACCTAACACAAAATCAACCTTTAAAATATATATGTACATTATATTTCAAAATTTAATTTTCCATTTTCTTTACAAACTTGAGTTTGTATATTTGA
>BKCP01006671.1:112618-125378 GCA_008636005.1 Striga asiatica | reverse complement strand
AAAAAGAAGCAAAATCGCATAAAAAAGAATGACTTCTTATAATTTTGCAATTTAATAACATAACATATTTTAAAAGTTGACAAAATAAATGTATTTTACTAAATTGTATTTTATACATTGTAAATCCTAAAGATTTTTTGTCAGAGATCTCGTTCGGCCACTTCGTCTCCGGGACGGCTAAAGACTGACGGGTTTAGGGATTTTTCTTTGCGTCTCGTCACAGACCGACTTTCACCGATTTGTTCCATTCGGGTAGGATCCACAGTCTTCTCCTTTCGGGTTTTTGTTACATCCTCCGAGAGATGATTGTGGCTAGACATGGCCACGGGTCAACCGGCCCGGTCAAACCCGTTGACCACGGGTCCGAGCCCAGCTCGGATTTTCAACCGGGCCGGTTCAGGGTCGTCTTTTTTTTTTACACCGACCCGGCGGGCCGGGCCGAGTCCGGTTCAGCATGGGAAAAATCAATTGTTTTTGAATTTTTCTATTTTTTTTCTTTTAATTTTTCCGGGTCGGGCCTGGCACGGGTTTAGGGCGTTCCGGTTCAGGGTCGACAAAACCCAACCCGGTGGGCCGGGCCCTGAACCGGCCCGCCATTTGGCCATGTCTAATTATGGCCTTGGGCTGCAATTGACCTTTGCCTCTGTCTCTGGTGGGATTTTCGTCATTTTTTGCCGGTGTTTTGAGTAGGTCTAGCGCCGGCAGGGGTGGTAGTACTTGTGATGCCGACATAATGATTTGTGGCACAAGACCTGCCATTCCATTTAAAAATCTAGGATTTTGGAACATTGTCCTGAAATCTACAGCGGGGGCTATTGCGGCCGATTATGCGGCGGCTTGTGGTTGAGAGTCGCCTTCTTGGCTCGCAGATAGAGATGTTTCCATCGTTTATTTTACCAAAAAAGGAAAGAAAGATTTTCGATGTGTGTTCACAAGTTCGAAAATTGACTTCAAGCAAATTATAGAGCCATGCTTCTAGCGCCAAACTGTTGAAATGCGGATTTGCATCAACGATTAATTAAAGATTATTTATAGATTAGGAAAAATAAAGTCGTGAAATGAAAGTTTTATGATAAGACAAGGGAGTTTTGAATTTGAATGACTTCGGCCTTTGACATGGAGAATCTAGAAATTAAGAGTAGACTGAACTGGACTTTTAAAAACTCATTTCAATAAAAATCACATAATATTTTTTCTTCAAATATTCACTGAAGTACGAGCTTTTACAAAGAAAATTTATTATGCTCATTTTGCACCGTATTTTACGTGCTATCACTACTTTGACGTTGATCCCGTCGATCCTATTTTCTAAAAAATCACAATAACAATGGAGTGTTTCCTTTCTTGGCTGAATGTTGCTGCTTCATGTGAATTTCTAAAGATTTAACACAATACAAATAAATGATATTCTATAGTTATTAGCAAAATGAAATAGCTACACATCATAAATTTAAATCCAAATATGATATACAACAACCACACTAGAGGATTAGAGATTAAACACACACACACACAAAAAAAATAAAATAAAATTACTACTTCATACACAATCAACAAAATAGAAATTGCAACTAAATGATCATAGCAGTTACTATTAAAACCCAAATAGCTCGTCTAAAATGAGATGATAGATAAAGACAATTAGACAAATGAAACAAATATCTAATAGGGAGTTTAAAAATATAACTTATTGTTAAAGAAGAAATTAAATCGCCTTCTTGAAAGTAGTCTCTTTCTTGTTGAATAGTTTTTTTTTTTTTTTTTTGTTCCTCTAAATCCATTGTTCTGGTGTTCAAAGGAGGGGCATGGTCGTGGCTAATTTATTTAATTGGAGTTTGATATATAGTGGTATTTTGTGGGTTTGTGCCGAGTGGAAAAGGTGGATAAAAAATATATAATATTTTATTAAAATGGTGTTTGTAGTCTTTAGATTTAAATCAATAAGTGAATTCGTTTAATGGATTAATGAGTTAGTTTATTGGGATGGGCTAGAAATACAATACATTTTTTCTCAATCTTATAATACTTGTAAAAAAAAAAAAAATAAGGCCTAGGCTTCAGCCCAGTCCAAGCCACACCTGCATTCGTCCTTGGCCTTTGAGTACTTCGAGGCCGGACCCTAAGGCTCTGTTGCCTGAATTTATTACGAATGACTGTTGTCTTTCTACTTGCCTGAATTTAGTACTTCGAGGCCGGACCCTAAGGCTCAAGTCAGATCGACTTTATCCTTACAAGGAGGGAGGATAGAAGCTCTTGCGTAGATTGTAAGGTGATACCTGGGGAGTGTGTTGTCCCCCAGTATAAGCTGGTGGTGGTGGATTTTCGATTCCGAACACGTGTCCACCGGAACAAATGTGCCAAGACCGTGAGACCGAAGTGGTGGAAGCTTAAAGGGGAAGCGGCACACACGTTTAGGGATAGGATGCTAGGTGAGGGGCCTTGGGAAGAAGGACAAGATGCAGAGGACATGTGGCTAAAGATGGCAACATGTGTACGGAAGGTGGCTGCAGAAGTCCTTGGTGTGAGTAGGGGAGGCAAGCAGGAAGTGCAGGACTCTTGGTGGTGGAATGACGAGGTGCAAAGGGCTATTCAGGAGAAGAAGGAGTGTTTCAAGCGCCTCCACCTTGACAAGAGTGCAACCAACATTGAGAGCTATAAAATAGCGAGAAGGGATGCAAAGCGTGCCGTGAGTGTAGCAAAGGGTCAGGCCTATGATGACCTTTATCAGCGCCTAGGCACGAAGGAGGGGGAGAAGGACATCTATAGGATGGCTAAGATTCGGGAGAGGAAGACAAGGGACATCAACCAAATCAAATGCATTAAGGATGGGTCGGATCGGCCACTGTTGAAGGATGGGGAGATCAAGGACAGATGGCGAGAGTACTTCGACAAATTGTTTAATGGGGAGAGTGAGGGTCCTACCCTGGAGTTGGATGACTCATTTGAGGATACCAATAGACGCGTGGTGAGAAGAATTCGAGAGGCCGAGATCGGAGAGGCTATGAAGAGGATGAAGGGAGGTAAAGGAATGGGCCCTGATGGTATCCCCATTGAGGTGTGGAGATGCTTGGGCGCCAGAGCGTTAGCATGGCTAACTAAACTTTTTAACCTCATTTTCCGGTCAAACAAGATGCCTGATGAATGGAGGAGAAGTACTTTAGTACCGATCTTCAAGAACAAGGGAGATGTTCAAAGTTGTGGTAACTACCGTGGGATTAAGTTGATGAGCCATACGATGAAGCTCTGGGAGAGGGTTATCGAGCATCACCTACAACGAGTGACGAGTGTGACCCAAAACCAATTTGGGTTCATGCCTGGAAGGTCGACCATGGAGGCAATTTTCCTAATACGTCAGTTGACGGAGAAATATAGGGACCAAAAGAAGGACTTGCACATGGTCTTTATCGACCTTGAGAAGGCTTATGACAGAGTACCGGGAAATGTCATGTGGTGGGCCTTAGAAAAGCACAAAGTCCCATCTAAGTACATTACCCTCATCAAGGATATGTACAAGGATGCGATGACGTGTGTCCGAACATGTGGGGCGACACCAGCGACTTCCTAATTAAAATAGGACTACACCAGGGGTCAGCATTGAGCCCTTATCTATTTGCCTTGGTGATGGATGAGGTCACAAGGGACATAGAAGGTGATATCCTTTGGTGTATGTTCTTTGCTGATGACGTGGTGCTAGTTGACGAGAGTAGAGCAGGGGTAAATAGGAAGTTGGAGCTGTGGAAGGACGCGTTAGAGTCGAAAGGCTTCAGACTTAGTAGGACGAAGACCGAGTACATGACGTGCGCTTTCAGCATGGCTTCACATGATGATGGTGACGTTACCCTTGACGGGCAAGTGGTGGCCAAAAGGAGACTTTCCGGTATTTGGGATCGATGCTACAAAAGGATGGCGGCATTGATGCTGATGTTAGGCATAGAATTGCAGCCGGTTGGTTGAAATGGCGTCATGCGTCGGGCGTTCTCTGTGATAAGAGGGTGCCACAAAGGCTAAAAGGTAAGTTCTATAGGACGGCGATTCGCCCGGCGATGCTATACGGTGCTGAATGTTGGCCTACTAAAAGGCAACATGTCCAACAACTAAGTGTAGCAGAGATGCATATGTTGCGTTGGTTCTGCGGACACACAAGAAGGGATAGAATCCGGAATGAGGATATTCGAGATAGGGTCGGGGTGGCTCCAATTGAGGAGAAATTGGTTCAACATCGGCTGAGGTGGTTCGAACATGTCCAACGGAGGCCTCCTGATGCACCGGTGCGTAGGGGAGTTCTACAGCGGGTTGAGGATGTTAAGAGAGGTAGAGGTCGGCCTAAACTCACTTGGGAAGAGTCGGTTAAGAGAGACATTAAAGATTGGAATATCTCCAAGGATTTAGCGGTGGATAGGAGCGCTTGGAGGTTCGCTATCAACGTGACAGAACCGTGACTTTTGCTCCTTTCTCTCTCTCTCTCGTTTTCTTTTTTTTTTTCGATCTCTTCCTTTCGGTTCGAGTCTTTTTGTGTTTCTCTTGGGTTTCATCTCTAGCTTACCCCGACTTGCTTGGGGCTAAAGGCTATGTTGTTGTTGTTGTTGTTGACTGTTGTCTTTCTACAATGAATGTAGGGAGATATTTTTTCACTATTTCTATTGCCCGTTCTCTCACTTGCCCACCATAAATGAAACCTAAGACTATTTATAGCTAAACATTCTCGGACACTATTCCTCTACTGTTCACCGAGCCATGTTGCACAGTGATTCGGAATGACAGCCATAAAATGCAACATGGATTGTCGTAAATGATGAGTATCGACCATTTAATGTTGATTGGCGGGCCTTTAAAGGAGGCATACCACCCTATGAGCCTACGAGTCGTAGGTCTGCAGAGTTTGTGAACACATCTTATCGGTCATCATTAGACTGCAAGTGATATTATTTTATTATTTTCTGACTTTGAGTACGCTTCGAGGTCCGACCTATGAGATCCTCAAGATCGGAGTTCAGCTATGACTTAAAGTTGAGTTTTTTTCTTCTTGTTTTGAGCTCGGACTTTCCTCTTGGCGTCATGCTCAGACTTTGTTCTTGCTTGTTATTATGTTATCCGCCAATATTCGGGCTCGGACCGCCTATCATTGAGGCCCTTGAGGGGTGGGGCCGAGCTGGGTGTCATGTCCGGCAGGACCGATTTGGAGCTCTGCTTTTGAGGATCGCTTGTTAGATAAGTTGTTTTATTATGGAGATTAAGCTCTGGACCTATACTTACCGATTCGGATGCAAACAAACTACTATGTAGTTAACTTAATTTGAATAACTTTATTTTTTCTAATTATATTAATATGTAATTTAATTTTAATTATAAAGATAAATAAAAATTTTTATTTATTTGTATGTATAATATAGATGTCAAATCGAAGTTCATCAAGACATTATTAATTTTATGTTTTATATATAAAAAATGATACTAAATAAATAATTTATTAACTTTTAAATATATTTATAATTTAAGTTAATAAATTTGTTATAATTTTAGAAGAAATATGAGAAAAAAAGAAAGACGAAGAAAAAAATTATACCTTATTAACCACGCCTAGAGTTGTAAACGAACCGAACGTTCGCGAACAAAAGCTCGTTCGAGCTTGTTCGTGTTCGACAAAAGCTCGTTCGTTTGTTAATCGAGCCGAGTTCGAACAAAAAATTAGGCTCGTTTAATAATCGAACGAACACGAGCTCGTTCGTGAACGTTCGATTATGTTCGCGAACTTAATTCAATGTGATTTTATTTTATTTTTTATATATTTACATAATATTTTTAATAAAATATATATAATTTAATATAATTTTATTTATTTTTTATATTTACATAACATTTTTAATGAAAAATTTAAAATATAAAAATATTTTTATTTTATTCTTTTATTTTCGAGTTCGAACGAACAAATTTTGAGTTAATCAAACATATTTAAAAAGTTTAAATATTAAATTATTCGAACACGAACAAACTCGAACTTTGACGAACAATTAAACAAACGAATTGGAACATGATTTTTGATCGAAAAATAAACAAACGAACACGAACATTTTTCGAACGTAAACGAACACGAGCTCGAACAGCCTAAGCTCGATTCGGTCCGGTTCGTTTACACCACTAACCACGTCTACAATAGGAATGATATTAATTAATACATAATTAATACTCTTAAAAAAGACCATAAATATTCAGTATATATTTATGGATATTCCAGACCTAGTTATTTTTCGATTGAAAATAAATTAAAATTCATTCAAGCCAAACAACAAAGCTTAAAAAACTTGCCACATAGGATCTCGAAACGTGCGAACCTGCAACATATACTCGGCATATTGGAGAATTATATATAGGGAAGATACGACATTGAAAAGATAAGTTGACCGGTTATCCATGAACCACCATGGAAATTATTTGCTCTAAAATGAGATAAAAGCTTACATAATATATATATTTTACAAATTCCAATATTATCAAACTAATTAATAATTTGTCAAAACCCAATTGAAAATCATGAAAAATTGTAATTGGTGTACATTTTCTCGGCAAAAGTTATGATTAGATGGGGAAAATGATTTATGAAGAAACTAGAGTACCAACAGTATCCTATTTTATGTATAATTGAGTGAGTGTGCAATGTGATTTGATGTGAACATAGGCACGGACTCGTCAAAGCATATGTGGTTAACATGAAAGAAGACAGGCCCTAAATTTTTAGTTGGTAAAACTTCTTTTTCCACACAAATTTAATGTATATCTTCCTAAGTGGTAATGTGGTGTGTGGACGGCTGTTCCCAGTAGACGCGATTATTGACCTGTCTGAAAAAAGGAGCCTACAAATTCAAATCCAGATTCCAAAGACATATATCTTCCATATGACACTGCAAATTTTGTACTCGCACCCAATCACCTCTCCACTAAATGGAACCTCAACTGCCATGCCATTGTGTCCTAATGACATGAATCATTATTGTTTGTTTCTTCTCTTCTTCTTTTAAGAATAAGAATAATATTAACTCTTTAGACAACTCTATCGTTTTGGAAAAAGNAATAATAGATCAAATCGATATTCGGTTTGTAACGTGGGTCATTGTTTTTATTGGAGTTTTAATTCTGAATTTGTACACGAAAAACCGTTCATCACTACATATAATTCTATAAAATTCACCTATTGATATGATTATGATACCATTTAACTACAGCACCTCAAGGCCAATTCAACAGCAACATAGCCAATGTGGGGCAAGGAACTGGTTCCAACCTCAGTTCTAACATGAATGATCTCACATCAGAGAACTTTTGGTACCCTGATTCAGGGGCAAACAGCCATCTCACCTATGATTTTCACAATCTCAACATTGGGACAGACTATCAAGGTTCAGAAAAGGTTCACATGGGCAATGATGCAGGTTTGTTTATTTCTCATTATGGTAATTCACTAGTTAGTCCTGTTAATTCCAATCCAAATAAACCCACATATCTCCTAAAAAATCTTCTTCATGTCCCTCACATTAAAAAGAACCTCCTCAGTGTATCCCAATTTGCCAAAGACAATGGAGTTTTCTTTGAATTTTATCCCACTTATTGTGTTGTGAAGGATCTTCAGTCAAAGGAAGTTCTACTCCAAGGGACAGTTGAAGATGGGCTCTACAATGTCAAGTTATCTAAGCTAAGGAAGTCTGCTCAGGACAACAAGAAGACTTTTACTGCTTTCAATAAAAGGGCCATTTGGGTGAATTCTGCTGAACATAGACTAGGCATTGGTGTTTGGCATGATAGGTTAGGCCATGCTTCTATGGATATTGTAAAGAAGGCACTAGATAGTTGTGGCATTGGATATGATAGTTCTCAGGCTGAAACTGTTTGTCAAGCTTGTATGCAATCCAAAAGTCATAAACTTTTCTTCACTGATTCTGAAATGAAATCTCTTGATATTCTTGAGCTTATACATTCTGATTTGTAGGGACCAGCTCCTGTTCAGTCATTCAATGGTTACAAATATTATGTTACATTCATTGACCATGCTAGTAGATACACTTGGATATATTTACTCAAGTTGAAATCTGAAGTTCCTAGTGTATTCTGTCATTTTAAGAATCTTGTTGAGAACCATCTTGGAAAGAGGATTAAATGTTTACAAAGTGATGAAGGCACAAAGTATAAGCCATTGAAGGATCTTCTTGATCAAAATGGTATCATTCATAGAAGATCTTGGCCTTACACCCCAGAACATAATGGCTTAGCTGAAAGAAAGCACAAGCACATTGTCCAAGTTGGTCTTTCCTTGCTACCCAAATCCTATCTTCCTCAGAAGCACTGGGATGATGCCTTTGTTACTGGTGTGTTTCATATCAATAGAACTCCCTCAAAGGTCATTCACTATAAGTCACCTTTTGAAGTTCTCACCAAAAAGCAGCCTGACTAAAAATCCTTAAAAACCTTTGGTTGTTTGTGTTATCCCTATCTTCGACCTTACACAAACCATAAACTTGAGTTCAGATCTTTTAAAGGTGTATTTCTTGGCTACAGTCCATATCATAAAGGTTACAAGGTCTTATTACCTAACCACAAAGTCATTGTCACTAGACATCTTGTTTTTTATGAGCATCACTTCCCTTATTCTGCCTCCACCACCACTGATGTTTCTAGTTCTTCCTCTCTTTCTAACTCATTCACAATCCCTTCACCTCCAATAATTCCAATCCCCCCTACCATACCTACACCATTCCCCTCACAATCTATTGACTCTCAGCCACCTGCTTCTCATGATTCTCAATAATCATCCCCAATTCCTATCCATTCTATAGGACAACTATTTGTGAATTTACCTATTGAGAATGTTACAAACTCCACTAACATGTCCTCTGAGCATGACTTTGCAGGTTCTCCATCAACATGAGATCAAATTCCCACTCAATCCAAACACCACATGGTCACAAGGGCAAAAGATGGCATTTACAAGCCTAAAGTCTATACAGCCTCTTACTCCTTTCTTGATACTGCTGAACCTTCAAATTATGTGGAAGCTTTAGCTCATCCATCATGGAATGCTGCCATGTAAAGAGAGCATACTGCATTGCTCAAAAATCACACTTGGACATTGACATCACTGCCAGCAGATAAGTCTCTTATTGATTGCAAATGGGTTTTCAAGCTCAAAAAGCATGCTGAATTATTGGGACTATAGCAAAGTATAAAGCCATGTTAGTTACTAAGGGCTTTACTCAAATTCCTGGTTTTGACTACACTGACACTTTCAACCCACTCATCAAGCCTGTTTCTATCAGACTCATATTATCCATTGCTCTCACCTTAAATTGGTCCATCAGACAGTTAGATGTTGACAATGCATTCCTCAATGGTGATGTTGAAACTGATTTGTATATGGCTCAACCACCAGGATTTGAGCAAAGGGGAGATTTGGTATGTAAGCTGCACAAATCCTTATATGGTCTTAAGCAAGCTTCTAGAGCTTGGACCTCTAAATTTGCTTCTGCCTTACATGAATTAGGCTTTATTACATCAAAATCTGATTCATCCTTGTACCTGAGACTTCATCATCATTCAACCATCTTTGTGTTGATCTATGTGGATGACATTATCATTACAGGCTTCCACAATTCAGAAAATCAACTCATCATTGACAAACTTAACTCTCTTTTCTCTCTTAAGGATTTAGGGAGGTTAAATCATTTCCTTGGTATTCAGTTCACACATACTTCAGAAGGAATGTTCTTGAGTCAGTAAACTTACATAGAAGAAATCTTGAAGAGGACTAACATGTTGTCAGCCAAAGGATTGAGTATTCCTATGATTTCAGGAAGTCAACTTTCAAAGTTTTAAGGGAAACCTGTTGAAGATGCCAGACTTTACAGAAGTATTGTAGGGGCTCTTCACTATGTCACCATCACCAGACCTGATATATGTTTATTGATAATCAAATGATATGATTTGATAAAGTCTATTTTATTTGAAAAACTTTGCATAATTAATGCACAATGATTAAATATATAATTAGTTACTATTTATTACACCAATTAATATCATAATAGGTTGAATTACATACATTAAATCCAAATTATCCCTAGAAATATATCCAGCCGCGCATACGCTCTACCTCGACTAAGCTAATCATGACTTTTTGGAGAGAGGAAGAATAAAAAAATAAAGAGAGTGAAAACAAGAGAAAACTGAGGACATGAGTCAGATGACAGCGGGATTTCTCCGTATATATATACACACGCACACATCTTTTCACATTGCTCATTATTATCATTATGCCTTCAACTATTATTTAATTAACCCATTTTTTCATTTTCTTCTCTTCTCACCCCACACTTTGACACTTCTTCTTTCTCAACCAAAAAAACAGAACAAAACAAACAAACCAACACTTTGGTTCGTTCCTCTAACTTAGCCACAGTCATGGTGTGTTCCTGCATTTTCCTTTCACAAAATCAACCCTTCATATTTAATATTACAACAATTTAATCAACTGAATTTTAATTAATAACATATATCATGCAAATGAAACAGAGGGAAGAAGATGGGGAGGCAGCGTACAACACTCTAAGGCTAAGCCCTTTCAAAATTGAAGGCAAAGGAGGATTCAGGGCTACTGCTTTCATATACGGTAAGCACTCGAATTTTTTTTTTTTTTTTTTTATATATTTTTATATTATATGCAATTGTGATAGTTTTAACTGGATTGGAGAACATGGGCGTGGTTGCAAATATGGTGAGCCTTGTGCTCTATTTCTCGTACAAGATGTATTTCGATCTGTCCACGTCAGCAAACACGCTGACTAATCTGCTCGGATCAACTTATCTGCTCTCTGTAGTTGGCGGCTTTATTTCCGACATTTACATCAGCAGGTTCAAGTGCTGTGTCATTTTTGCCTCCGTCGAAGTCTTGGTAATTTATTTATTTTTTTATTTAATTACACTTCTCCCCCTTTTTTTTCTTTGGAATTAGTTATTTCAATTTTCAATCAGCTACATTTCTGAAAATAAAAGTAATGTAAAAATATAGAACTTCCAATGAGAAAAGTTAAATAAAAAAAAAAAAGAAGGTTTTTTTAGTATGATAATTTAGATTTCTTTGTATCTAGCGGGCGAATGACTTTATCAGTAGTCCATCCTGAGTTGTTTTGTGTAGTAGCATGTGGCCATGTGGTCTGATCTGAAAAGCAATCAAAACAGACACAATCATTCTACCTCAAAACATTGCTCGTACATGTGTTGACACGTAAACACCTAATCACACAATAATTAATAATTAATACCCAAAAATTCATAAACATAAAAATTTAAGATTATACATATATAAACAATATTTTTTTCTTTTACACAAATTAATAAAATCCTTTTAAATGGTGCAGGCCCTGTCTATGATGGCAATTCAAGCCCACACGGCCCGATTGCTACCCGAACCATGTGGAAAATCGAGTTGTGTGAAAAATGGCGTGGCCGTGTATTTCTACTCGACAATGTGTTTGCTGGCGCTCGGGATTGGTGGGTTGAGGGGCTCGTTGCCCGCATTTGGTGCGGACCAATTTGACCCAAAGGACCCGAAAGAGGGAAAAGGGCTCGCGAGCTATTTCAATTGGCTGTTGCTGAGTTCGGTTACTGGTGGCTCAATTGGGGCTACGGTTGTTGTTTGGGTGGCGACAAATAAGAGTAATCAGAATTGGTGGAAAGGGTTTTTGATTGCGGCTGTCGGAACGTTTGTGGGTTTGGTGTTTCTTGTGGCCGGGAAGCCATTTTATAGGCTTCACGTCCCAAGAGATAGTCCTGTTACAAGAATCGTGCAGGTATGCATGAAAATAATGTGTGATTGTTTGAACGACAATGTTTGATGGCTATGTTTGGTAGACAAATAAGCTAGTTTATAACTTATTTGGTTAGCTTATAAGTTTCCTGTATTTAAATAAATTTCGTTTGGTAGGACAAGCTTTTTTTAAAAAGTTCGAGCTCATAAGTTTTTTTTAGTAGCTTTTCAAATAAGCTCGTTGAAATTTTTATTTAAGCTAGCTTATCAGCTATTTTACCAAACACTTTTATCATACAAACTAGTTTTTCAGTTATAAGTCATAAGATATAAACTATAAGCTCAAAAACTAATAAATTACCTATTCAAAAATTGAGTTCACTTTTGTTAATTTGATTATTGCATTTTTTTTTAATAGAGTTCACTTTTTTTAATTTGATTTTTGCCTTTTTTGTTTTGAGGGGATATGCAATTGGGTTTTGGAGTAGGGTCTGAATGTCAATTTTAGTTGTTAGAAACTTGAAAGTATGACAACTCCCTTTTTTTGGGTACTGGCTAATAGGAAATTGATTTGCTCTTTTATCTAATTTTGGTGTTTTTATATCTTGATTATTTATGCCTCAGGTTATTGTGGTGGCCCTGAAAAATGGGAGATTGCCTCATCCAGAGAGCCCAAGTGAGCTGTACGAGATGAACGAGAAAGATTTAGATCCAACTGCACAAAGAATCCCGCACACTCAACAATTCAGGTAGTATTTTATTCAACAGATCTTATCCCATATCAATCAACAAAGGAAAGATGCACTATTTATATAGTTATTCAAAGTTGGTTATATTACAAAGTTTGTTGCGTATTTAGCCTGGTCATACAAATCTGATTAACATAAAATTTAATAATTAACCTCAAATCCGATTTTCACCCAACATTCTATATTTGATTGACGATTTCACCTCCTTCAAAATTTCAAGATCTCT
>BKCP01006671.1:87645-106747 GCA_008636005.1 Striga asiatica | reverse complement strand
ACAAAGCAACTAATTTATGGATAACAAAGTTCCTTTTGAACAATTAAATGGGCATTTCTGTTCTGTTCTGAAATATCCATTTTGTTAGGGAGGAGAAGCCACAAAGAATATTTAAAATCAAGAAAAGGTCAGAATTTTCAAATATATAGTACAAAAGTTGAACTTAGGTGTGAGAAGGAACCCTAACTATGTTTGTAAAAGAGTAAACTCAATCTAAATTAATTCATACTTAAAATGTAACTCAACTTTAATTCAACTCCACATCCTCAATATTATCAATATCTATACTTATATAATAAGGTGTACCATTTACGAAATTTAGTAAGTTGAAAAGTCAATGCAACAAATGCATTACTATTTTGAGCAGCATAATGTAATATCATATCTATACTTATATAAAAGGAGATTCTATTTCCTACATTTACTATCCATAAAAGTCAACAGCATTAAATACCATTACTATTTTAGTATTATAATATTTTATTTATTTAATAAATTTATTTATTTGTTTTATTTTAAAAAGGTAAGTATAATAAAAAGATTTTAATAATAAAAAAATCAAATACCAAATAAAAATGTACACTTTGACTTATTTGACTATATTTGGTATTTTATTATACCAAATATATTCCTATTTAGTATATACATTAAATACTTACTAAAGTATTTATTTGTTTTATTTGTCAAAGTTAAGTATAGATTTGTTTATATTATCAAATCATAAAAAAATATTAAATCTATATTGTAAAAAAAAAATCATATAATTTTATAACAATTCTACTACATTATTTAACAATATTTCTATTTTATTATATAATAAAATAATAATTAAATATTATATGGTGAACAACAATAAGTAAAACTGTTACTTTATCTTAAAGCAAGAGATAAATTTATATGTTAAAATTAAATTTTTATTAGTATAAATATTTTAGTGAGATAATATATTAATTATTTTACAAGTTAGCCCTAACATTCTCGTATTTAATGTTTTAAAAGATGTAGAAAAAAACTTATAATAACTCTATTGTTTTTTAGAATTAAACGTTGATTAAAAGAGGTAAAAATTCCTAATTTTTTAGACTTAAACGTTAATTAAAAGAGGTAAAAATTCCTAATTTTTTAGACTTAAACGTTGATTAACACCATAGATTGAGAGTCTATATTTAGTAAAGTTCCTAATTGTAATAAAAAAAATTAATTTTTGCTATAATTTAGAATATCCTTAAATTCATTATAAAAAAAAGAAAAAAAAACTACAATGAAAAAAGCAAGTAAGCTATATATCGATTTGTTGTACTCCTCAAATCACATTCACAATTTGGCTACAAGGAAAGGAAACTCATTGATTAGAATATTATTTTTTCAGTAGTCTTAATGTACAAGAGACTTTAAGACTCCACTTGAATATTATAAAACTTTTATTGAACATTGTACAATTTTCTTGCGTATTATAAACTTTTATTGAATATTGCATCTTATAATATAATATTTTCCAAATAAATATATCTCGTGCTTCGCATGGGTCACGTACTATATATATCCCGTACATTTTTCTTTATTCATGTATATAATTATAAGTCTGGATAAATAGCCTTAAAATTGTGCACCCCGTGCATCGCACGGGCTCTGTACTAGTAATTAAATAATAACAATCAACCATTTTTACACATCATATCAACTTTAAGTCACTATTTATTCACTCACATAATTTTAATCAATCATCACTTCATATATCTCTCTTATACCTTTACATCAAATTAATTTTAATTATTTTATTTTAAATATTATTTTAATTTAATATAAACTCAAAATCCCACTAACTTCTAACTATACCATTTTTTTCTAAATTAACCCTAATTAACTAAAAAAACTTATTTTGAGTTAATTTGAATCAATTTATTCTTTTACAAACACTAGAAGTAAAAACTTTGATCGAGTTTAGGGGAAGAAAAAAAACTACCAAAATATTCTGTAACCATGTTTTGCTTTAGTTGGATTTCTGCATAAAAAATAAAAAACAAAAATTAATATATAAATGTTGACAGGTGTCGTATTTTGAGGTGGTGAGGAAATTGCCCTCACCGGATCGAACTTACCGAAAAATTGCACCTACCTTATGAAATTTTGTCTAAACAGGTTGGGTAGTATCAAATTATGAGGTTAACAGCAATTGGCAAAGTTCTGATAAGTCCAACTGTCCAAGTGGTTGGACTATGACTTGTAGACTATGACCAATATATTTTCTAAGCAAATAAGTTAGTTATTAGTATTACGAAATTTTTGGTTGTGATGCTAAGTAGAAACAGAGTAGGACGAAAGGACTAATGGCATGATTGGTATGATGGAATGAAATTTCGTAGGAATTGAATGAATTGAAGAATGAAATAATTATGAGAATGGAATGAAACATGTTTTGTCATTGATGCGTTTGATATGCAGAAGGAATATGACTGAAATGGAATGACATTATCATTTTTTATTATGAAAATAAATAAAAGTTTTTTTTTAAAAAATAATATACTTTTAATAAATTATATATAAATACTTTTTTAATAATATATAAAAATAAAATAATATATTTTGAATAATATATACAAATAGAATAATATATTGTTTAATAATATTAAAAATAATATATTTTTAATAATATATTTTGAAAAATATGTAAAAATAGAATAATATATTGTTTAATAGTATAAAAAATAATATATTTTTAATAATATATAAAAATAAAATAATATGTTTTATTTTTTAATTAAACAGTAAATAAAAGTATGTTTTAAATTTTTTTATTTGAATTTTATTTTTTAAAATAATAAATTTTAATAATAATTAAAAATAAATTAATATATTTTTAATAATATATATTTTTAAGATTTTTCAATAATATATTTTTAAAAGTAATATATTTTTAATATATAAAAAATAATATATTTTTAATAATATATATAAATAAAATAATATATTTTTAAATTATGTATAAATGTTTTTTTTAGTTTTATTTTTATATAAGTATTTAATATATCTAATTAAAATATAAATAAAAGTAAGTTTTCAATTTTTTTATTTGAATTTTTTTTAAAATAATTTTATTTAATATATTTTAATCATGATTTATAATATATATTATATATTTATTTTTTATTATTAATTTGTTAATTTTATTTTTTGAAAAGTTGATTCCTATACACATGGGAATGAGAAAACCTTCCATTTACTATGAAATGGTTAATCCCATGGAGATGGGTTTTGCCATTCCCATTGGAATGGTTATTCATTCCCAAAAAATATACCAATCATGGGATTAGGAATGAGTAAGGGAATGATCATTTCATTCTCATGTCACCATAAGGATTAAGAAATTGAGGTTGTGCTGTGGGTATACCCTACCTCACCCAACTCAAGTTGCCGCACGTTGAGAGCATGTTGGAATATAAAATTTTTTGGTTTTGTCATGATTTTTTGAAAAATATGGTATGATTAGTTGTTAGTGGGTATACTAAAAAAATATTTAAAATGAAATAATCTATATATATATAATAAGAATTAACATTTTTCAAAAATAGTAAGCTAAAAAATAGGGAATATTAATTGCAATACATATATTTATATATATTATCTTAACATATAGGTTAATTAGTTTCATATCTAAACAATATATATTTAAACAAATATATAAACAAATATAATAATTTGTCGTACAATACAGACAAATATATAAACAATATATTTATATACAAATATAATAAACAATACAAACAAATATACAAACAAATATAATAACTTGTCACGTGTATATTTCGTACAATACATATATTTATATATATTATCTTAACATATAAGTTAATTAATTTCATATCTAAACAATATATATTTTAGGAACTTAAAGATTCATAACATTACTGACGTCATGTATATTTATAATATATTGTCACGTACATTTTACTACAATTAGTAACTTTTTTAAAATTATTTCATAACTAGAGGTTGATTTGTAATTTGAATTTCAAATTCATTCAAACATTTAAAGGAAAATATCATAAGCAGATTTTTTCGATACATTTCATTTTATCTCAACTTACATATAATCACATTCCTACCAAACATTAAATTTGCTTATATCTTTTTAAATTAATTACATCACTAAATAATATTAATATACATTACATATTTATCATTATATAACAAATATATTACTTCTACAAGTGTTATAAATAATTATGACATTATATGATAATAGATTTTTTGATAGATTAATATTTGAGTATTATGATGAACCTAAATATGTAAAATTATTATTATTTTGTATTAAAAAATAAATATATATGTTAAAATATTATTTATAATAATATAAATGGGTCAACATGCTATTACAATAAATTTTATAATAAAATAATATGATTATTATACGAGGAATAAGATTACGTAAAATTGTTATTTTTCTTATATCAAGGAATAAATATATATAATGAAATCAAATTTATATTATTATAAACATGTGAGCGAGATAATATATTAATTAATTTACGGTCTAGCGCTATCACTACTATGCTCAGGTTTAATGTCTCGACAAAAAAGATGACGTTGATGAAAGAGGTAAAAAAATAGATGATCAAACTCTATTATTTTTTTAGGCGTTAACTGACAAGCCCTATTGTCCACTCATTTAATATCTCCCGTGAATCACACGAGCTACTTAACAGACAAGCTCTGCGGAAATGACTCATTTAATATTTATGTCTCATGCATCGCACGGGCTACGTACTAGTTAAAATTGATTTGGTGTAAAAGTGGGAGAGATATAGATTTGAAGTGATGGTTAGTTAAATTAATGTGAGTAGATGAATAGTGAATTAAGGTTGATGTTGTGTGTATGAATGATTGATTGATATTATTTAATTATATTGATAATATTGATGATAGTGGAGTTGAGTTCAAAAAAGTAGTTGATTTACAATTTTGAATTCTTTTTGAAATTTTTTGTATACAAACATACCCTGAATTCCCGACCCACAAGCCACGTGTCTCTACCTGCGAAGTTGAATTTTATTGGGGAAATTGAAATTCATTTCTGGATTTTGAAGCTTGTATGCAGGGGCGAAACCAGAAAATTAGTTGAGAGGGGGCAAAAAACATGACATAATGGATTCAGAACCGATAGCGAACCGATTACCGTTACACATAAGTCAGTTCAGTTCTGTTTATTTTCTCATCGGTTCCGTTTTTGATTTTATGTCAAAAAATACCAGCCCTAGCTTAGGCAAAAAAAGAGAAATAAAGTCTTTTATATGAACCAATTAAAATTGTAGAATGATAATAATTAATATACAAAATTAGTAGTAAAATAAAAGAAGTGTTGAATTGTTAATTGACAATTGTGGACAAGTTGGCCCGACGAGTGACGTTTAAAAACAAAAAATATGGAGGTGCAAAAATAAATTTAAAAGGGGGACAAATTAAAATTTTGAGGGGGCAATTGCCCTCTATTAATACATCTACATTCGCCCTGCTTGTATGTTAGATGTATGCGAAGTTGGTGTTTTTGTAGTGTTTATCTTTGTTAAAGACTGTAATTTGACGAGGATGAAAATAGAATACTATATTGTAATGGAGGGGTATATTGGAAAAAAAAGTAATTAACGTAGGATTAGTTTGATCACACCCGAGTTGGATAAATGAAGGATTGAAGCCCGAGCCACCACCGGGCCTTAAAAAGTCAAGCGGGCCAAGACCAATGTTGAAATCGAATAATCCATAAAATCCTTTCTTTCCTTCTCAGTCATGTGACAAATTAATTTTTATTATTCAGCCGAATTTATTGCATGGACTAAAGTACCTAAAATAAGCAATGAAAACCGACCGCCGCACCGAACAACACGGTTCCACATGAACCCTGTGATTTTCTATCTTTTAGCATTAAACAATGTATTATTCTTAAAAGGAGCATTACTTCACCATTATTTATTATTATTATATATATTCTGAGTCTTATACTCTTATTTCAACCCCGTCGATGGTGCATTGTAGTTCAACTAGCTAGTTGGACAGATTTACAATGACATTGATTAATGATTTACAAATATGTTTAAAAATATATATTATGATAGAATTATATATAAAATGTTGTAATTTTTTAATTCTTAGATAGATGGTGCATTGTAGTTCAACTAGCTAGTTGGACAGATTCACAATGACATTGAATGATTTACAAATATTTTTAAGAATATACATTATGATAGAATCATATATAAAATTTTGTAATTTTTATATATGATGAAGTCAAATATCTTTTTAGGTTGGGCTGCTATAGATTTATTTGAACCTAGTTATTAGTGGACACAAGTTATTCCGACTTATGAAAATTCGAACCGACTTATGAAAATATAATTTGTATAATTGTATTTATATTGGAAAGATAATATATATTGAGAATAATAATTATGTAATGGAGCATAATATATTACATAATTCTGATCATTATTTTAATTATTTTCAATCAAGTTTTAAATCTTGTTGTTAAAAGTGAAAAATATAATATAAATACAAATTACCTGAATGAAAGAAATAACGAAGTAGGATAAGAAAAAAAAATAATCCATCAAAAATAACATAATATAATTTAAAAACTATTACAAGTTGCAAACACGCAGAAATTTTATGCATGATATAAATTTCCTAAATGAAAGAAGTAATGAAGTAGGATTAAGAAACAAAGTAATCCATCAAAAATCAAATAATATAATTTAAAAACAGCATGAATTTAAAAATAATATAATCCATCAAACACGCAGAAAAAAGCATGAAGTTCCATCAAATGGTTACACACTTACACTTACACCTACAGTCCTACCATATGATGTCGCCATTACAAAATAACACAATAAAAAACCACAATAAATAATTAAAAAAAATATAGAAAATAATTATATATTTATATGTATATTAGTCACCATCCATATATCCCAAATACTTTATCAATATTCCAAATCGACCCTATTGGTTTGAGCTACCAAACAATTTGCCACCAGCTCCTGCAACTTTTGCTGGCTGGCCCGCCTCTGTTTAATGTGTTAATATAGTTTTTGCCACAAATTTTTCTCAAGATTCTAAACGTGCCTTCTTTCCATCACCTCTGGCATCAACTTTGAGTGTGTGTAGACACACACACTGACACACGCACATATATGTATGTATTTTATATATATGTATATATATCAGAGGGTACATAGACCTTTCAACAGCCCACCACCACAGCTCAGTGTTCACTCCATTAACACATTGCTTTACTCATTTTAACATATTAGCATCTCCATAGTTACTTCTTGAAGTGGTGAAGGTTTCAGTATTTCGTAATTTTATTTTTTCTGCACCCCACTCTGAGAGAAAAAACATGTCCTGAGGAAGCCAGATTCACAGGATCTGCAGCTCACTCGTAGATTTGCTCGTTTGAGTTCGCAGTTTTGTGCTTTTGTAAAGTTCTTCAGTTGGATAATAGAACACAATGAGGAAATTTGTGAGATTTTGGGTTTCGATCTGTGTTCTGTTTGTTTTAAGGAAATGGGGTGTCGAAAGTTTTGAACTTGATGAGTTTTTCAGCAAGCTGAATAGTAGCTCCGAAGATGGGGTGTCCTATTTGGAGTCAATGTCACTTATGGAGTCGGTTTATGGAGTATCAGCTGCAGCTGTCCCTCCTAATGCTCTAATGGTGGGTCTTACTCTTATTCAAGGAGCTGCTCCTAAACGGGCTGGTACTAATCTCTTTCTCCCTCTATTAATCTTGTTTTTTCTTCTTTATAGTGTAATTTTTTTATTTTCATTGTTCTTTGAGTGTGTTTTGAAGGTCCCAGATGCCTTTGCAGAGTACTTTTTAAATATATACTAAAGTTATTAAGAATCGTATATGGGTCTTTATTGTTCTTTCTTGTTCCCAAGTCTTCTACTTTACCTTGTTTTTATAATTGATTTTTAGATAAAAAGATTCGTTCTTTTGGAACTTTTGGTGCACCTGTGTTTCACTCCCTTCTCTAGCTTGTCATGTTTTTTACTATGTGTTTTCGATGAACTGGATCTGATGCTGGAATTAAATTTGTGAAGTAGGAAATTTAATGTAGGATTAATTAATTCCACATACAGTTTGCAATTGTGAGAAATTAAGTTGAGCTGCGTTTGTGTTCCTCTTTGCTGTGGTCCTATTCCATAAAATGATTGACACACTTTCCTTCACTAGCATTGATGTTACATTACATCTGTAGTCTGCACATCGCGATTTATATGTATTTAATTCTGCTCAACTAGTTTTTCGTGGGCCATTTATGGTTGCTACATCTATCAAACTTCCCTTTCTTAATGAGTTAGTTGCGTGAACTTAACATTGAGACGAGTGGAAACAAATAAGTGTAATAATGGAATTGGGACCAAACTTGCAGATTTTTAAAGTGTTGAAAGATTTTTCTTATTTTGTCTATTTATTTTTCAGTATGTTTGGATGGAACATTACCGGGCTATCACTTTCATCGTGGGTTCGGGACAGGTGCTAACAGTTGGCTCATCCAGTTAGAGGTTCGTGCACGATTCTGTGGGATGTTGACATTTAGTTTGATTGATTTCCACAAAATAAAGATTAAAGTAAAAGTAAAAGTAATTATGTATTTTTGTACAATTTGATTCTTTCAGTCTAAACATTTTGAATTCACTTGACAACACTGTTGATGGTTTAGATTCTGGACGTGGCGTACGAACTAATGTTTTTATAAGGTGAAGTGTGTATGAGAGGGTTTTATGCTTATCACAGTTTTCCAACTTTAGTCAGACTTTCAATCTTGTGAGTTAGATTAATCACTTGAGAGTTGAGACTAATAGAGTTCCATAAAGGGATGATTAGACAAATGGCCACTTAGTATTTTGAAATTATGGCACATTGCATCCTATATTATAATATTTTTATTTTTATTTATTTATTTTTGTTTTTGTGTGTGTGTTTATAAACTTCAATTTACGAGCCGTTTGGCAGGGTGGAGGATGGTGCAATACTCTCAGATCTTGTATTTACCGTAAAACGACACGTCGTGGCTCGTCAACACACTTTGAGAAAATAATTCCATTCACAGGAATACTTAGCAACAAGGCTGAAGAGAATCCAGGTCCATAACACTGAATAAACATTTTCTTTTAGTTTGACATTAAGTTCTTAGCTTTCCCAGCTTTGTATGATGTTTTTAAATAAAGGAAGGCAGATTTTTTTTTTTTTTATTTTTTTTATTTTTTTTATTTTTTTTTTTAAACTTTATATCATTGTAATTTTACTGTAAGCAGATTTTTTCAACTGGAATAGAGTAAAGGTACGCTACTGTGATGGTGCTTCCTTTGCTGGGGATGGTGACAATGAGGTCCGTTTAGCATTTTCTCCCATTTGGTTACTGTCTTGGATTTTTTATTACAAGTTTCATTATAATATTGTTCTTGTTTTATTGCAATTGGTAAAATAGCTACATGTCTCACTAGAATGTCTGTGATTCGAAATATAACTGGATTTCGTTCACTTTCTTTATTTTTATTTTTTTTGCAAAATGGACTTTAGACCTGAAGGGTATTACTTGTGATGCTCTATATAAATATCATGGCTTTAAATTCTTTTTTTTTTTATTTACCTGCTATAATATGACACAAATTTGTGCAGCCTGCAGGTTTGCATTTTAGAGGACACCTCATATTTCGAGCTGCAATGGATGAACTGATGTCTAAAGGAATGCGCTATGCCGACCAAGTAAATTGATATTTATTTGATTCAATTTCTCTTTTTTTTTTTTCATTGTTTTCTTTTCTCATATCTTGTAATTTTCATTCCCTTCAGGCACTTCTTTCCGGTTGCTCGGCTGGTGGCCTAGCTTCTATTTTGCACTGTGACGAATTTCGAGGATTATTTCCCGCGACTACAAAAGTGAAGTGCTTGAGCGATGCTGGATTATTTCTTGACGCGTAATAATTTTCATATTTTTCTGAATTTTGCATTTTGCAATTACAGAACATGCATTTTTCTTCCTCCTTACATTTTAGGTATTTGTATTTCGTTTATGGCAGTATTGATGTATCTGGTGGGCACTCGTTGAGGACTTTCTTTCATGGTGTAGTTACCTTACAGGTATTATTCAGTTAATCCTAATTCTTTCTATCGTCCTTTTCTTACGCAGTTTTTAGTTTTTCACTTATGTATATTTTACAATCGAATGCTGTACTTCATTAAAACTCTTTCACGAATGAAGTTGATACACATGCCTATAGATCAAATTTGTAAAATTTGGTGCCTAGCAAATTTATGATATGGCAAAGTTATTAACTTTTTCTTTATTATTACTTTGCATTTGAAACTCAATTTTTGTATTATTCCATTATAACAAGTACAAATACGAATATGAGCAAAATGACTTAGTAGCATTATTAAATCTTACATTACATTATCCTGGAAATCTTATATGAAATAGCACTTTTGTGATCAATGGTATAAATTCAGCGTATATGCATTTTGTTCATTCTAATATAATCCTTCTCTGATGTTATTCACATGTATCTTTGCAGAATGTTCAGAAGACTCTGCCGAGCTTTTGTACCAACAAACTCGACCCAACCTCTGTAAGCCTACAACTTTTCGTTATTATTCTCTCGAGCCATAAAATGTGTACTTTCTCGATCACTAATATTATTTCATTTCTGTTTATTTTTCCTTAGTGTTTCTTCCCTCAGAACTTAATTGCCAACATCAAGACCCCTCTTTTCATCTTGAATGCTGCCTATGATTCTTGGCAGGTATGACAAATATTTCAATATACCCCTTCTAGTTATAGCAAATTACATTCTAATCCATCCAACAAACAATTCAGTTAAAAGTAACCGTGATTGTTAGAATGTTGTTTCAAGAGGAAAATTACGAATGGATCGAACGTCAAGTGGGATTTAAGTAATTTTGAAATTTCTTTGGGGGTCTTTATGTAAACACACAAACCTCAGGGGTGGTTTTGCAATTACCCGTAAAATCTAAAATGTGCCTAATTTTCCTTTGTCCAGGTCCAAGAAAGCATAGCTCCTCCAATGGCTGACCCAAAGGGCGAGTGGCGTGCTTGCAAATTGAACAATGCGCACTGTTCTCCATCACAGATCCAATTCCTTCAAGGTTATGGTCAAATGCTTGTGCTCTATATTCCATAATTGTTTTGAAGTTTGTTGTGTTAAAATTTACTTGTCGGGAGCAGGTTTTAGAATTCGCATGTTGAACGCGATTAAGGGCTTTGCCTTCTCCAGACAAAACGGGTTATTTTTGAATTCTTGCTTTGCTCATTGCCAATCCGAGAGACAGGACACATGGTTTGCCGACAATTCCCCAGTTATTAACAACAAGGTAATAAAAATATAATAGAGACCATAGATCGAAAGTAAGAAAAAAAAGAAAGAAAGACAAACGAACATTTACATTTTTTTGAACTAAAATTAGATACGAACTGCATGCACATTGAGGCCATATTTGCTCATGTTTGATTCCTAAAAAAGAGTAAATTGCAATTTTAGACTTCTATGTTTTACTATCATAACTTTTTCATCCCCTTCGAATTGATTTTTATCTTTCGTCCCTGATGTTTGCAAGAATTTTACAAAAAGGTTCTCGAGAATACATATACGGACGAAATTGCAACCTTTTTTGCAACAAATAAGGGACCTTTTTGTTGCGAAAGGACTTTTTTGTAACCTTTCTACAAACATAAGGGACGAAAAAAAAAGCAATTCGAAGAGGACGAAAAAGTTACGATAGTGAAACATACAGGACTAAAATTGCAATTTACTTCCTGAAAAATGTTGTTGGCTGACTGAGTACATTTTAATATTCATGCATCGATTTTAACTCTGGCATTAAAATAAGCAGCCGATTGCGATTGCTGTTGGGGATTGGTATTTCGATCGAGCAAGCATCAAGGAAATCGACTGTGCGTATCCGTGTGACAACACATGCCACAATCTGGTGTTCAAGTGATACCAGTAATGGTGCAATGTATTTGTAGATCATATTGATTGAATTTTATATATATAATTATTAAAAAAAAAATATTATTGATTGATGATTCAGCTCCAATTGATGCTGTTGTTGTAAGAGTGAAATGGTATACTGAGGGCAATAATACCTGAATCAACGTGAAAATTGTGAAACGTTGATGTATTCTTGTATACATTAATTATTTCACATGAAATGTGATTTTTTTTTCCCCTTAAATGAATGTTATAAATATTACCTTGTGAATGGTTCAGTAAGTTTTAACTGAATGGTTGGTGTGAGGCAAGCTTAGGGATGCATATACCTTTTTCAACAATTATTTATATTTTTTTAAAATGAAATGGCATAGTATTAGAAAATAATGCAAACTAAGTTATGACACTTGCAATGTTAATTTTTATTTGTTTAAAAATTATGATATGTTTGGATGTCTAAAGTTTAGTCCCTCTCACAACACGTTTTGTTGATTTTTTCACAATCATCTTTAAAAGTAAATTGGCACTTATTTATAATTCCATCTAGTGTTTATAAAACTAGTGTGTACCCCGTGCGATGCACGAGAATAATATTAAATTAACAATATTATAAATAGATCTCGAGTTTGAGTCACTGACGGAAGTGAAAACTACTATTGATCCTATTTAAAAAGAGAAAAAAAAATAATTATAAAGTAAAGAGGAGGATAAACAATACTTAATAATTATAAATTAAAGATTCGGGGTCAAACAATGTAAAACTATTTTGTATAAGAAAATATAAAATTTACATTATTTTGTATAAGAGAATATAAAATTTGCATGTTTAAAATTAAAAACACCTAAAATATTATATTGCTATATATGTAAAAGTATTCAAAATTTTCTATATTATTTTTGAAAGTGTGAAGTCATCTACAACTTTTCTAAACAATTTTAGAAGGAAAACATATCTAAGAACATTTGAATTTAACATTGTGTAAAAAAGATTTTTCTAGACTATTTTGTAAAGAAAATATGTCTATATTTAAATTTAATATGTGTATTTGTTTTAGGAAATGAATAACAAACTTAATATCAGTTTTGAATAATGATAAGGTGTATGAAATATTTTCTCCTTATAATAAGATTTTGTTTTTAATCTTAAAATTATCCCAGATATCTTCTCTTTATAATACGATTTTTTTTCTTCAATTTATCGTTAAAAAAAAATATGTTTAAAAGGGTTACCACGAAAAAATATGTGATAATGATGCTCGTGTGAAATGAGATTATTTCGTTACCATAAAAAATTACGTGGCTATTAATGAGGCGTGTGAATTGGAGTTATTTCATGAGAATTAAATCGGTATAATTAATGAGTTTAAAAGGCATGTGAAAAGGACATAAATGCTGAGCGTGCGAAATGGAGATAAGAGTTACCGATTTTGGAGAGTAATAAATGCAAAACTGACTTTGACCATTAATTAAGTTACTAATTTTGATAAATGTTAATTCTTATTATATAAGTATAGATTAGCCTTTCCCTTAGCCAATCTTTTGATTTATTGATTATAGTCCAACATAAACTGATTATCCGCGTTGGGTGTCAATTATTACACTAGATGCCAATCTTCAATTCCGAATTTTGACATTTAAAGAGGCAAAGCTCAAAAGTCGTCAAAACACACATGAAAGCAAAGACCTCTTGGCAGGGCGGATTCAAAAAAATAATTTGGAAGGAACAACTTTTTAGTTACACTACATCATATATTTGACACTTAGCTTCCACGCATTGTTGTTACATGAGACTACAAAACACTAGAAGTTGACACATAAGTTTGAAAAATTCTTCATTTATATGTATGGAGAGAGAGTTATGATCAGGGACGGATCCAGAAATTAAGAATAGACTGGGCTAGAATTTTTAAAACTCATTTTCATAAAAATTACATAATATTTTTCTTCAAATATTTAATGAAGTTGATGAGCTTTTACAAAAAAAAAAAAACATTATGCTTATTTTGCATCATATTTGATGTACTTTCACTAGTTTTATGTCGATCAAGTTTTTTAAAGAACAATAAAATCAATAAAATTTTTCCTTTCTTGGCCGAAAGTTGGTGTTTCATGTGGATTTCTAAAAATTCTACATTACAAATAAATAGATTTTTCATATGACATAGTCATTACCAAAATAAAATGCCTACACATCATAATTTTATATCCAATTATGATATACAACAAGCACACTAGAGGATAAAAAAAAGAAACACACACACACACACATACACACAATTACTACTTCATACACAATCAACAAAACAAGAATTGCAACCAAATGATCTTAGAAATTACTATAGCTCAACTAAAATGAGAAAATATGTAAAAATAATTAGACAAATAAAACAAATATCTAATAGGGGTTTAAAATATATATAACTTACTATTCAAGAAGAAATTAAATCATCTTCTTGAAAGTAGTCACTTTCTTGTTGAATATATTTTTTTTTTGGCTCTTCTAAATTCAATGTTCTGGTGTTCAGAGGAGGGGCATGACCATGACTAATTTATTTGATTAGACTTTGGTGTATAGTGGTGTTTTGTGAGTTAATGCCTAGTGAAAATAGTTGATCAACAATATATAATATTTTATTAGGGTAGTGTTTGTAGTATTTGGACTTAATAGATAAGTGATTTATTTTGATGGATTAATAAGTTGATTTATTGGACTGGGCTAGAAATACAATATTTTTTTTTTCAAACTAATAGTTGCTAAAAAAAAAAAATAACGGGCCTGGGCTTCAGCCGGGCCCGGGCCTAATAAAGATCCGTCCTTGGTTATGATCAAATAAAAATGAGTGATAGTAAAAAAAAAGAATGAATCGTAACCGTAGGATGTGATTTATCAACGCTCAAGGTCCTATAAAAGGCGCCAGCATTGGTAAAATGGACGGTGACATTTATGCAATTATGAGTACTTTTGATTTCTCACACGAGGGTATTTTTGTCATTGCACAAAACACTGTTACGTTATTGTGCATATTTCACAGGTCTTAGTGTGCATATTGCCTAACACTATTATGCATTATGTAACGCGGTGACATTTAAGTAGTTTTGTAACCCTTTAAATGTCTAGGCGGTAGCAATTATGTAATTTTAAAAATATATAATATTTGAAAAAAAATCCAACCTAAAACTAAAAAGAAATCCTCGTTTTCAGTTTTTGGTGCGCCTCCTCCAGGAGCAAACCTTATCCTTACGTCTGGTTTCGGTCCCATCCTGTGCGAAGCTTTCTTTCAGCGGGCAGCTTAGTCGGGCTTTGCCGAAGACATGGCAACGCGGATGGGTTTGCGGGCTCTGTTCGCCGACCTCGGCGGTTGGAGCTTGGGTTGGCTCTGTTTACTTCCCTTAGATTCAGTTGGTGTTTCTGGGGTTGGGATCGATAGTATCCTCCGGCAGTGGCTTGGCTCGCCTTTAGTTGAATTAGGTCGGGGTTGTCGGTGTGGTGTTAGGGGAGGTGATGGGTGTTGGTTTCCGCGTGCTGTGTTCTCGTGGTGGTATGTTAGAAGAAGGTATAGGATTTTCGGTTCGAAACGAGTTATCCTTAGTGTAATGAGTAATGGAGTTTGGAGTTTCTTGATATGTGTCAGGGTCGTGTTCCTATCTTTCTTGGATTGTTGTTCTCTCTTGTGTGGGTGACAGATGTTGGACGACAGTGAGGAAAGCTCTATTGTATTGCTTAGGTGTGTGATTTAGTTGTTTGTTAGTTTTTTCTCTTAGTTTTTTGATTTAAGTCCAACTGCGTCTGACTTTAGTCATTTTTATGGATTTGTTTTGTCTCCTTCTTGGAGTTCAGTTGTTTTGCGGGTGATTGTACCCCCATGGTTGACTGTGTAATTCGAAGGGGGTGGATCCAGTCTTTGTGCTAGTTTTAGTGGTGTCCGTTGACACCTCATGTGTACTTGTTTTGAGTTTCTCAAATTTAATATAATTATCGTTCGACGAAAAAAATATATAGGGATGATTTTAGCAATTCACATTATTTTAACTAACAACCATTCACATAATTTCTCTTATACTTTTACATCAAATCAATATTAATTATTATATTTTAAACTTAAATCCCCACTAACAACTAACCATACTACATTTTTAAAAATTAACTATANCGTGATTTATATTTGTAAAAGTTCAAATTCAAATAGTAATAGTGTAGTATCCGAAATTTATTCGAATCATATGCACACACTCGGTTCAAAATTATCGAATATTCAATTTGTTAATAAAAATTATATATAATTTAATATATTATATATAATATAAGAATTTTCTTATACAATATAGATAAATATATTAAGTATAAATATAAAACACAAAAAAAGATATTTATATTTCAAAAAGCATATTTAATTTACTTAAAAATATATATTATATTAAAAAAATATATAAATATATAAATATATTTATAAATAATTTCTAAAAACGAATATATGATCAAATCAAATATATTCGATTATCTTAATCAAGTCGAATACAAATCACAAATTGAATTCAATAACCAATCGGATACGAATAAATATAGTCGAATATTTTCACGAATTCAAATCGAATAATTGAGTATTCGTTTCGATTCGATTCAGTTATAACCCTACTCCCAAGACATCGAATTCATGCTTTTAATATAAAGGTCGATATATGTAGGTCGCACAGTCTCATTATTTTTGCGTCAAATCAATTTGAAAAAATCAAAAAAATAATAATTTCCATAATTACATATCGTTCATGCCAACCTTGAGTCAAAATGTTCATATCAAACCATGTACCATCTAAAGTTCTAAACATGTTGAAACGTGCAAATATATTCTTTCGTAGCACCGCAAAATCACTGTACACTATCACTCCTCGCAGATAACACTGCTTTTAAGTTTTACCTACAATACTAACCAAAAGTTGCGACGCAAATTCTGGGAGAATAAGAAAAAGGCCCAGAAGAAAATAGACAATAAGAAGAAAAAAAAAAGGGGCCACATTGTGCCATGCCCATATATTTGCTCATTCCAAGTTGCAATTTTCCCTTGATTTAGCTCATATTAGCTGTCCACACTATACATTCTTTTTCTTCTTTTGTGCTGAAATTTTGGTGGGGGGCCTCGAAAGTGTGAGTCTTTGAAAATGGGGAGGCTAATTTGGGTTTCGATTTGTGTTTTATTCGTTTTGAGAAAATGGGTTGTCGAAAGTTTCGAACTTTATGATACGGCGTCGTTTGCGGGGTCTGTTTATGGAGAGTCGGCTGCAGAACTTCCTCCAAACACTCTCATGGTGGGGCACACTCTCGTCAAAGGCGCTGCGGCCGCCGGAGCTGGTGCTTTTCTCTTTCCCCCTCTTGAAATTTTTAATTTTAGTGTAGAGGTTGTTTGTGTAATTTTATATTATAGTAATTGTTTATTTATGGGTTTATTGCAATTAATGAGGTTCGTTAATGAGTTGTCTCAACCACTGCAAATCATTTTATTGTTTGATTGCAGTTATTTGAAAATGTGAAATTGTGTGTAGTTTTTTTGTTAATCAGTTAATTTTATCTCTAAATATTTCCCCTGTTTTGTTTCGATTGCCTTGACTGTTGCCTCGGATTCTGCCTTGTTTTTTTCTTTTTTCTTTTATTAAATTTTAATTTAATTGTATTGATCTAATGCTGGAAATAATTAGGTGGAGTGAGGAGACCTAACTTTGGAAATAATCATGTATAGTTGCTTTGCAAGGTTAATAAACAATTTAGCTTGTGGTGCTCATCTTTACATTTGTTTAATGGATTATGATATGGCCCCATGGAGTAGTACCTTGCATGAGACAATGAATGTCATATGCGGTTTTCATCATACACTGTCATCTTTGCAGATGATGCATACATTAATATAAGTTACAAACATTTATTTAATTTCTTAATTATATGTATGCAAATAATATCCCCAATTATTAGAAAAAATTAATTGTGTAAATTTTTTTAACTTAAATGGTAATTAAATAAACACTCTCCTTGGTTTATTTCAAAATTTTGACAAATTTAAAGTACNCGGGCTATCACTTGAATCTCGGTTTTGGGTCGGGAGCAAAGAGTTGGCTCATCCAGTTAGAGGTGTGTAAAGATGCTAATACATTCAATTCAATACAATCTCTTTAGCTTTTTTTTATTATCAAGACTGAAACTCGTACTAGATCATTGTTCCGCGTTTCGAATCTTGATTATATGTGAGAAAATTATTAATATAGTTACTTCATAAAGAGAATGAGATATTACATTTTTTTTATTTATTTTAATGTGAAATTTGGCAGGGAGGAGGGTGGTGTAACAATCTCAGAACGTGTAAGTATCGTAGTACAACACGTCATGGATCATCTAAATTTTTTGAGGATAAAGTACCATTTATAGGGATACTTAGCAACAAGAGAAGTGAAAATCCAGGTCTGTAAAACTAAAGGAATTACTTGTTCTGATCAATATCAATAGCTTTAATCGCTTTCCATTCCCACTTCAAACTGTTGCTTAATTTTCGCTCTTTTATACGCTGTGATCTTTTTTTTTTTTATTATTATATCAGATTTTTTTAACTGGAACAGAGTAAAGGTACGCTATTGCGATGGCGCGTCTTTTTCCGGTAACAAAAGAGAAAAGGTAGTTTGAACTTTGAAGTCAGTTTGCTTTTTTATTTATTTTTCATTTTTGCGTATTTCTCAGCCATGTTAAGTTCACAATCACTGTGTAGGTCGGAGGCTTGTATTTTCGAGGACAACGCATATTCCAAGCTGTAATGAGTGAACTGATGTCAAAAGGAATGGGCAATGCGGAACAAGTAATAATGATCTTGACTCGTTTGATTCGTTCTAGTTATTGTATATTCATATTTTCTGAATAAATCTTCTCATAAATGATCACTTTCAAATATATTGTTGTGCTTTCAGGTGCTTCTTTCAGGTTGCTCGGCTGGCGGCCTAGCTTCTATTTTGCATTGTGACAGATTTCGAAATTTATTTTCCACAGCTACTAAAGTGAAGTGCCTCAGTGATGCTGGATTATTTCTGGACGCGTAATTTTCCCTTTCTACTTTTTTTT
>BKCP01006671.1:71133-84252 GCA_008636005.1 Striga asiatica | reverse complement strand
ATAAAAGAATACTGTAAATTATGAATAAAAATGTAAAAAACATGTAGAATATATAAATAATTAAAACTTATTTTCAATTCTATTTTAATTTAAAGTTATAGTATTATTTATTTATTGAAAAGTATACTAACAATCTTTATATTTTACATTTATGGAAAAATAAATATATAATAATTTACTCTTTCGGTCTCTTAATTGTAAATCAATTTAATGATTTATAAAACTTAGAAATTAGTTGGATTGTTAGATTTTTGAATGTTGATCGATTGTATATTTAAATGTTGATTTTTTACTTTATTTTTTTATGTAATCACATATTTTCAACTCTATTTATTTTTTATTAATAAAATGGTCATTTGATAAGCTCTCATCAGCAAAAAATGTTATGCAATGTATTGCAAAAGTTCAATGTAAATCAAATTTTGAACATAAAGACTTATTTTCTTCATAAATTATAGATCTTAAACTTAAATTATAAATACACGAAATCTCAATTTTTTTTCCTAAAAAAAATTTGAGGGTGATACGGATTCTAAGTTTTTAAAAACTTGATGGTACACATCTATATTTATAAGTAAACACAATTTATATAAAATGAGTGTTCTTACGTAAACTACAAACTCGTTATTTAACATTTAAAATTAGATCTCCCCTGAGTCAAAATCCTAGCTCCGTCACTGCTAATAGCTATGCCCTTTTTTAACTTAGGCACATATGGTTAACACGATATGTGTAAAATGATAAAATATATATTATTGCGAACAATAGAAATAAAAGGAAAAAAAAAAAAAGAAACTGAACTAAATCTGTAAAGTTGATCGGTCAACTATTTCTCAAGTTAACGTTTATTTCGATTGATAGATGAAATCATTAGCCCATACCATGATAACTAGTACAGACACGAGACGTTTGATGCATACAATTAATTTCCTATAGATTTATTCACCTAATATCACAACGTGGTCCTGTATCGCTGAAACGTATATTTGTCACGGAGTGCGCTAATTGTAGTACGAACTAAAACAAGAATTATAAAATGCGGAAGCAATCAACAGAAGATTAACAAACTCTTCAGGGAAGCATCCCACTTCCCCTCAGAGCTCTTTCATTGATAGATCACTCATGAACATAGTTTGGTCTTACAACGACTTGAACTCCCTTCAAATCTAGCCAACACTACTCTCGATCCTATCAACTAATTCTCCGGCCACGTCCCGTGGACTTGTAAAACTACACTTACTCCCTAAGTGTATGAACCGTAAAATAGTTTTGATGAAACATATAAAAACCTAAACAAAAGCAGTTTCAGTCCTTGAGTATGTAAGAACTCTCCGACTGAACTGGATACTACTCAAAATGAAAAGAAGGAACGAAGCTTAAATTGCTCTAGAAATTTTTCTCTCAAATCACGCCGCGCAACAGGAGCTTCTTCTAGGGTATTTATATGACCTCCTTAGAATTGGAGTCTTCAAGGCATAGGACTTCAAGCAAGATTTCCTTCCATGAGGATCCCATATCTTTGGCAAGAAAATCTTCTATTCTCTCTCTTTGATTCCCTAAGCACGCACGTCTCTCCTCTTCTTTATCTCTTCATGTCCGATCTCCTATATTATCCAAAACCATAATAAGATCTACACAATCTTGTATATGGAATATAAAATAAGATTAATTAAGGAAATAAAATATGTAAAGATCTCCCCTTTATTCTGTGGTTTCAGGTGCTTGTTCGAACTAACGAACTAATGCCAAAATAAAATATCTTTCAATCTCCCCCTTTGGCATCTAGTTCGAAAACATCAGACTTGAAAGTCTCATAAAGAAACAACAAGCACCAACTGATAAAATCAAGCAAGGGTTAGTTCAATTAATCACAAGACTGATAAAACAGTTCTCCCCCTTAGTCCCTGCAGTCAACAAAACTCAACGTAACGATTCTAAATTCGATTCAACCAAGATAAGTAGATATTAAAGTCAGCAAAACCACTACATTAACCGCATTAAAATAAATGCTTATAGTAGCAAGCAGCAGATAACAAAACACATAAAAACCTCCCTACAACCCTCAAAACACACAGAGAAATTAGAAGGTAAAAGCTGACTACTCTTCATCTCCAAGCTTCTCAGTAGCCTCATCAGACTCTTCATCATCCTTGCCATCGCTTTTACCAGTAGCATCAGCAGAAACCTTCTCCCCCTTTTTCGAACTACGGGATGCCGAAGGGCCCGTCCCCGAGTTAGTACGATTTGATCCCTTGACAGCCTGCAGCACTTGACGAAGATAGGCCTGCTGAGCAGCGACGTTCTTGGCCAAATCATCCCACTCTCCAAGTTGCTGAGCCACGAACTCACCCCAATTTTTAGGAACTAAGGAAGGAGCCAGTTCCCGTTGGACCTTGGAAATCCCTTTCTCATTCAGAGTACGAGCACTGACAGTGAGTGCTTTTCTGGGGTTCTCGAGAGAGTCTTGGAAGCGGAGATTAACAGAGAAATTATGAGCAGCCAGGAAGGACTAGATAAGACAAGGAAAAGGAAGGGTTTTGCGAGACTCAATGTTAGCAACAAAAGATTGAAGGATATTGAAGAAAAGATCCCCAAAACTGAAAACCTTCCCAATCAATAAATGACTTTGCTCTGCAACTCGGTAAGCAAAGTTTTATTAGAAGTAGGCGTCCAGTTCCCAGCACCAATTTTATGCAACAGATTAGCAACTAAGCAAAGGGAATTCACAGAGAGATTAGAACCAGGCCAAGTATCCAACTGACCAGAAGTAAGAACTGTGGTCATTTCATCCAAATCAACATCAAAGAGGGAAGAGCTATCAAGATCAGAGGGCAAACCAAGATGGGCATTAAACAAAGCAGGAGATACATCAATCACACGGTTGCGAAGGAATAGTTTATGAAAACGAGGGCTATCAGAATCAAAGACAGCAGGGGTGAGATTAGCATAGAATTCTTTGACAGCTTGGCCACAGAAGGGCTTAACATCAGACACAGTTTTAGATAGACCGACTTGCTCGATCAAACGAAGAACACCAAGATCAGCAAACTTACCGTCTGTCACAGGATGTTCGGACCAGAACTCATAAGATCCGAAACTGACAAAGCGTTCATGAGCCGTCTCTGTATAGAACCGATTGGTGAAAGTATTCTCAAGGTCATATGCATCATCTTCAGGTTCAGGAGGGACAAGGGGTTCATCGATGGACTTCCCACGACGGCGAGTGGAACGGCGGACTGGAACCTTTGGAGGAGGAGATGGCTGATCAGAATGAACTTCAACTGCTGTAGCCGCAGTATCATCTTTTTCACCCTCGGTGGTCGTTGTCTTGGTGATAGACTTGGTTGCAGAAGTTGGAACAGCAGACGACTCCCCCTGAGTTGGGATGGCAAGAGGTTCATCAAACCCAGAGAGTCCGGGAACTCCAGTGGCCAGCGGTGAGAGTTCAAGGTTCTTGCGGACGTTGTCAGACTTCGACTGAGAACCAGACGGGGAAGAGGATAGAGTAACAGATTTAGTCGACGGTGAAGATTCAGGGGTCGGCTCTTTTGCTGGTGGTGAGGGTTCACGTGCAGTACCAGTGGACATGGAGAGACGGCGGCGTTTGAGTCGCTTTTCTTTCTGCTTCTGAAGTCGCCTCTTGGATTTATCTTTGCCTCCAGCCATGTGGGAAGAATGAGGATTGAGAGAGGGAAATTAGGGTTTCAATCGGTGTGCAGATGAGCGAAAGAGAGAGAGAGGAAAAAGGAGAGAGGAAAGAATGAAATAAAAGAAAACAAAAGAGACGTGTGGTATGAGACGTTTGGTCATAGAAAACCGCAAAAGGTAGTTTCCGAAAATCAAGAAGGTAATTTGGGCGGTTTTAGGAGAGAGAGAAAGAGAGATAGGGAAAATTCAAAAAGATACAATTTGCGAAACTAATCCCTCCAATAATCCAAAGTTCAAACATACCATAACCTCTCACATAAATAACGGCTCTCATTATTTCGAAATTTAGGAAAGAAATCAGATTTCATCCTTGAAAACGTCCCTCACATACACTTGGATCATGTTCAAAAAGGAAATCATATGCAAGTATGCCTAAGGATGAAAAGGAATAAAAATCGCACACAAAATGCACTAAAATCATAACATCTTTTCCTTCCCAACTTAAACAAGATTGACGAGAACAATCAGAGACCAGCTATGAGATTCAAACTTCCTGAAGAACATACGATAAGCGGTTATATGTATATACACAGTGTAGTGCGAACCACAACTTCCAATATATTTTTTTTCGAAAGAACACATGCGGTATTATTCATAGTGCATTTCACTTAGTAACAATCACTGCAATAGTGAAAGTCGACCCCACTACTTTGCACTACAATTTTAAGCAAGGATCCCATTTTTTTTTTTTTTAAATAAGCACTACGGTTTTTATGAGGGTGACCACCTTATAACTTCGCATAAGAACACCACATAGTAATATGCAATGTGTGTCACTAGCTTACGCCCTTCTCAACATTTTCTGTCCAAGACGCTCTTTTCACAGTCGATCCCGCTTTGGGAAACGAGCCATGTGCTAGCTATCGCTCTAGATCATTTATGAGAAGGCAGCTCTTTTTGACAAAAAAGAAAAGAATACTGAAAATAAGTACGTTCCTCAGTCTAGTAAGAACTTGCAGCCAGCCTATAAACTGTTAACATCACTCATGTTTTCAGAAGAGTCAGAACATCAATTAAGAATTTAGTGGTGAAGAAGATGCATAATGCACAACATGCCTAATGCCATATACCCTATATGCTTACACACAATGCAAATATAATATATACTAGTATACAATACAATATAATGCAAATTCATGCGGGCACTCAGTATGAGCAGATCCCTAAGGATTTCCTTAGAGAAATGAACCTTTGAGAATCCAGTGCTTTAGTGAATATGTCAGCCAACTGGTTTTGTGTAGAAACATGCTCAAGGACAATCACATCATTCTCGACTAAATCTCTAATAAAGTGATACCGAATATCTATGTGTTTAGTCCTAGAATGTTGAACCGGATTTTTAGAGATGTTAATTGCACTGGTATTGTCACAAAAAAGGTTCACGGTTCTTACCTCAAGGCCAAACTCAATCATCATTTGCTTCATCCACACAAGCTGGGAACAACAACTTCCAGCTGATATATATTCGGCTTAAGCGGTCAAGAGTGCTACGCAGTTTTGCTTCTTACTAAGCTAGGAGATGAGGTTATTGCCAACATAGAAACAGCCACCAGAGGTACTCCGCCGATCATCGACGTTTCCAGCCCAATCTGCATCACTATATCCTGCAAGACTAGAAGATGTGTCACGCGAGTACAAGATACCTAAGTCAGATGTGCCATGCACATACTTGATGATGTGCTTTACCGCCTTTAAATGCGATTCTTTAGGATTTTCTTGGTACCGGGCACACATACCAACGCTGAAACACAGATCAGGCCTACTGGCAGTCAAGTAAAGTAAACTACCTATCATGCTTCTATAAAGCGTGGAATCAACAGAGGTTCCAGCATCATCCTTAGAGAGCTTAGAATGGCTTCCCATGGGAGCTGCTGGACATTTAGAATTTTCTAACCCAAATTTTCTCACAAGGTTTTTAGCGTATTTAGTCTGATGAAGAAAAATCCCCTCCTTTGATTGCTTGACTTGCAAACCCAAAAAGTAGGACATTTCTCCGACCATACTCATCTCAAATTCTCTAGACATGTGGCTGACAAACTCATTAACCCAGGTTCTCGAAGTAGAACCAAAGATAATATCATCTACATATATCTGTGCAATGATAATATCTTTATCAGATTTACGAACAAATAAAGTTTTATCAACTCCCCCTCGAGAGTAGCCCATCTCGACCAAAAACTGAGTTAGGCGTTCGTACCAGGCACGTGGCGCCTGTTTCAGCCCATACAAAGCCTTCTTTAGCCTATAAACATGGTCAGGATGATGAGGGTCAACAAACCCTTCAGGTTGCTTGACATACGCAACCTCTTTCAAAAAACCATTCAAAAAGGCGGACTTGACATCCATTTGATAAATCACAAATCCAAGTAAACACGCAATGGATAAGAACATCCTAACAGACTCTAGACGAGCTACAGGGGCAAATGTCTCATCAAAGTCAACACCCTCCTCTTGGGTGTACCCCTGAGCTACGAGGCGAGCCTTGTTTCTAGTGATCTCTCCTGGTTCATCCGTCTTATTTTTAAAAATCCATTTTGTTCCAATGACGTTCGAATCAGAAGGTCTAGGTACAAGTTCCCACACATCGTTTCTCACAAACTGTTCTAGTTCTTCTTGCATAGCCAGAACCCAGAAGTCATCACATAAAGCTTCTTTGGCATTTTTAGGTTCCACTTTAGACACATAAGAAGCAAAATGACACATACCAGCCATTTTCCGAAAGTCAGGTTTTACACCTCTAGTATTACGCTCAGTGATTCCCCCTATGATCTGGTCCTTAGGATGATCCCTCTGAATTTTGGCGGGAGGATCGCGCCTAGATTCAGGTGGAACTCCAAGGGTCGTAGGCACCCTATACTCGTTATCAATTACACGTTCATCACAATCAAGTGTTTCAGTTTTGACTTCATTCAAGACACTTCCAGATTCAGATTCAGACACCTTCTCGTTATTAGACACATCAAGTTTAGACACATCAGGCATCATAGCACATTCAGACACATCATCAAAAACCACATTAATGGACTCCATGACTACTTCAGTACGCAAATTATAAACACGAAATGCACGACTGTTAGTGGAATAACCAAGGAACTGACCTACATTACTTTTAGACTCAAACTTGCCAAGATGATCTCTGTCATTGTAAATATAGCACCGACATCCAAATACATGGAAATATTTCACATTAGGTGCTTTACCTTTCCACAATTCATAAGAAGTCAGCCCAGTTCCTTTCCTGCAGTACACACGGTTAGTTATATAGCATGCAGTATTAACCGCTTCAGCCCACCATCTCAAGGACATATTCTGAGAAACAAGCATCACTCTGGCCATTTCCTGAAGAGTCCTGTTCTTACGCTCTACAACTCTATTCTGCTGTGGAGTGATTGAAGAAGAAAACTGATGAAATATACCACGAGATTCACAGAAAAGTTCAAAACCACGGTTCTCAAATTCCTTACCATGGTCACTTCTGATGGCAACAAGATTGATTCGTTTTTCATTCTCAAGTTTCAGTACGAGTTTTTTAAAAGCATCAAGTGCATCAGACTTATCTTTTAAGAAATCAACCCAAGAAAATCTAGAGTAATCATCCACACAAACAAGAATATACTTCTTACCACTGTAACTTTCAACCTGAATTGGTCCCATCAAATCCATGTGCATCAGTTCCATTATCTGGTTCGTACTGACCTCTGTCAACCTCTTATGGGATGCCTTTTTCTGTTTGCCCATTTGACAAGATCCGCAAACTCGTGGTACTTCCTTTTTCAGCTTGGGCAATCCTCGAACAGCCCCTGTAGAGGAAAGTTCAAGCAAGTGAGGATAATTAATGTGTCCTAACTTTTGATGCCATAGTTCAGTCATATCAGTACTGGTTTTATTGCATTTCAAATCAAATTCCACAAGATAACAATTATCCCTGGACCTAGTACCAGTTAGAACATGTTTGTTTTCTTGATCAGACACATGACACTGAGTTTTAGTAAAATTCACATACAAACCTTGATCACATAATTGACTAATACTCAGAAGATTGGCTTTTAAGTTTTGAACCAAAAGAACATTTTTAAGTTTGGGCAGACCAGGAACATTCAAACACCTCACTCCAAGAACCTTATTCTTAGCTTCATCACCAAAAGTAACTGAACTAGACGAGACAGGCATAATATCAGTCAAGTTGGATTTTAACCCTGTCATGTGACGAGAGCATCCACTATCAAAGTACCAGTCAGAGTTAGAAGTGGATTTCAAGGCAAGTATAGAAGACAGACAGACGTTCTTATTTACCTTTGGAACCCAAATCTTTTTCTGTTCAAGATTTACTATATCAATTTTGAGTTTAGGTGCTTTCAAGGGAACACCATGAGGACTCCAGTCATTAATTTGACTCGTATATATATCATTGTGCATTCTGTAGCACTTGGGACGAATGTGACCTCGAATCCCGCAGTAGTGACACACAGGTACAAAGTTCTTACCTGAATCTTTGTGTGATGCTTTTGGGGAGTTTGGCTTACCCTTTTTGGAGTCAAGTGAGTATCCCTCTTTAACAAAGGTCAGACCTGCTTTACTTAGTGAGGTGTCTGATTCTCCAACCTTCCCTTTCAGTTCTGGTTGTGGAAATTCTTACTCGGGTTGGATGAACCAATCTGCTGGCTTAGTCTTTGAACTTCTGCATATGAGGTCCTGGGTTTGTTAATCATTTTGACAACTTCCTCACTTTTACCTAGCCTCTCTTCAAGGGTAGAGCAATGACTTCTGAGTGTCATGTGTTCCTCCATCAATTGCCCGAGTTCCTCCTTGAGTACAGCTATCTCAGTTTCTCTCTCACCTACAACATTTTGCACAGCAAACAATTCGTTACGTAGGTTTTCAATAATAAAATTCTGCTCGTCACTTGCCTGCTTGTTGAGCTTATCCCCATGTTCAACCAAAGCAAGTTTTGCAAAACAACTGTTTAGGTCCTTATCCTGCTTTGCGATATGAAGATCCGATTTAATGAGCTTCTCGTTCAAATCAACTGTCATCACTCTCATCTTTTGAAGCTCACTCTGAAAATAATCAATCTCTTTCTCACGTTCGCCAGATCGTTGTTCAATAACCTTCATCTTCTGTTTTTGTGCATGGTACTTATTGATGATGTCTCTTGCCTTGAGGCACTTTTCAATGGCGTACTTGTGAAGTACAAGATTCTCGGCAGCTGGATCCGAAAATTCATCAGAGTCCACTTCGCTCAAGTTTTTCGCATAAGAACCTGCATCAGATTCAACATCAGTCAGATGAACAGAAGAAGTAAAACAGTTATATTCATTAAGAAGACATTTAGCAGAGTTATTTGAGTAGATAGAATTCTCAGTTTGGTTTGGTTTGATTAATTTTAAAAAAGATGGTATGGTTAGTTGTTAGTGGATATATTAAAATAATTAAAGTTGATTTGATGTATAAATAAGAGAGAGGTGATTTGAAGTGATAGTTAGTTAAAATTATGTGAGTGGATGAATAGTGAATTAAAGTTGATGTGATGTGTAAGAATTATTGCTTGATATTATTTAATTATACTAGTACGTAACCCGTGCGATGCACGGGATGTAAAATTTGAAAGAATAATATAATCTCACGTGCATTAGGAACGATATTGAAATCATTAAAATACATAGGAACATTGTTGAATCACAAAAAATTCGCTAACAATCATATATTATTAAAAACCTCCTTGTACACAACATTATGAGTTTGATTGTTTGGTAACTCCTCATTATCACAAACTAATATTTTCAACCCCCTTCTATTATTTACACGCGAAGCAGCAACATATAATTGGTCGTGACTAAAAACGGGTTTCTTCAGAAAAAGACCAACGTGCGATAAAGATTGTCCCTGACTCTTATTAATGGTCATGGCATACGAAACCATAAGTGGGAACTGCCGCCGCTGGAATTTAAATGGAACCCTAGTATCAGATGGAGTGATATTCATCCTAGGAATCAAGACCTTCTCGCCAGCATGATCTCCTGTCAATATCTTGCATTCGAGGACATGAGTAGATAGTTTAGTCACAACCGATCTAGTCCCATTGCACAGTCCCATAGAATGGTCCATATTGCGCAACAACATTACCGGAGTTCCTATCTTCAGGTGAAACTCATGGTTGGGAGTACCAGAACACTTGATGCTATTCAAGAATTCTGACGTGTGGAGATCTGCCAAGAAATCATTTCCAGAATCTGCCTTAGAAGTAATGTCCGAGCTCAAATACGTACGACCTTCAGAAGAATTCAACCCGGACATGTACTGGTTGATGGACTCAACAACCTCCAACGTGAGAGCTAATATTGCCCTATTCTTCAAATAACTCGGATCGTCAGTTGCGCTTTTGAACATTGGATAGGTACTTTCTACAATCGTAGCAATTGGATCATCTGAGGGATCCAATCTCATATCATCTGGAATATCGATTGCGGCACAACCATCATTTGTTCCTCCTATAGTACCATCTCCAATACTCGCAATCCAATCCGCAAATGCAGCCACCTCGACACGCTCTTCCGAGTCAGAAATGCTATGAAGACGTATGTTTTTGGTAAGGCGGAGCACAGTACAGTCCGTCCAAATGCTGGATGCATTAATAGTTGCATTGACAATGTCCTGACGACTCCCCTTTGGAATGACTGGAAGAATCTGTCTGAAGTCTCCATCAAAGACAATCGGCTTGCCTCCAAAGGGCTTGCTACTATTCAAAGGGTCAACTGCGCTCATTATAGCCTGCAATGATGTCTGAACTGCTTCAAAGCAATATTTGTGCATCATCGACGCTTCGTCCCATATGATTAGAGAGCAACGAATTATTAGTTCCGCAAGGGGACTTGCCTGATTGATATCACACGACGAATTTTCATGAATACTCAACGGTATTCGAAATCGAGAATGTGCAGTTCTTCCACCGGGCAATAAAAGCGATGCAATTCCACTCGACGCTACGCATAGAACAATTTGACCCTTCGACCGTAACGCCGCAGACAGAGTCCTCCACAAGTAGGTCTTCCCAGTACCACTATAACCGTATACAAAAAATATTCCACCAGCTTCTGAATCAACATCGGACATAATTCTTGAATAAACACTTTTCTGCTCATCAGTCATTCTCCGAAGAAGGGATTGGTGCTCCACAGCCATTTCCTCTCGATCATAATTAAGCTCATCCAATATAAGGCGGTTTGAAGTGTTATGCATACTATCTCTGTCCGGATAAGGCATGGATGAATAATCACGAAGACTTGCACCTTGAATTCGCAACATAGTCTCAATCTCAGCAAGTGTCAGATTCTTGACAGCATCTTCACTGAGCCGCAAATCTAAAATATTTTGAATATAAATGAAAAAATTAAAAATGGTAATAAATATAAAGATTAACTGACAATATATAAAAAGAATATTTACCATCGTTATTGAACAATCTTCGTTGTCTATATAAAATGTCATCAGATAAAAATATCCAGCAATGTTGCCATACGTCATCTGGTCTACCCATAGAACCGGAAACCAACAATGACACAAACATACGCCTAAGAGACTCCGCAGATGCCCAGTGACTTGCTTCGGTTATACCGTCTATGAACTCTTTGTCGTCATCCAACAATCCGTGTTCGTAGAAAGCATCTCTATAATTAAGATACTGAGTTTCGCCAACTTTCATGTAGTCCTCGTGGAATGTAGCACCGCGAACAACAGTTAACAGACATCTCAAATAGTAGTTATCTCCGCAGCCAGGGTTCACGTAGTGTAGGCGGCCTATTGTACCATCTTCCCTTTTTCTAGGCTTCCACTCTCTGTCGGTTGCGTCCCAAACAAATTTAGACGGTGCCTCAACATAAGTAAGCTGCCGAGCCGCTGGATAAATCTTATTCGCCTCGAACCATGCAAGGAATTGGCTCTCATTGACAGTTGGTTTGTTCAAAACATCCTCTAAGTCATCATCATCTTCGAAAATAATGTTCTGCTGCCCTTCAAGATGGAAACTCAATCATTGTACTGCAACTCAAAACCAAGCAACCTCCAAGCAGCTTCACAGGAGGACACATAACGACAATCATAGTACATGTTGATCTCATCCAAAGGTTTTTCAACATCTCCATCTCCAGAACTCTGATAAAATGAGACGGTTACACGATCATTTCCTTTGTTAACATACTTGAATAAGTACTTTATGGATCGTGATTGATTGCACCACTCAACATTAACATGCGCTCCATATTTCATCAACAAAGGACGATTGTGAGGCACAACATAACCATTATTGAGAACGACACCATTCTTCTCAATATGCTTACCATCATCTCGACGCCTGTACCGTGGATACCCTTCCTCATCTACAGTAGTTGAATCGACAAACTTTTTAGGAAATCGTTTGTTGCATGTGCCATTGACCATGCACGGTGAGTTTGGTCGTGCTGCACCACACGGTCCGTGCATCATATGATCCCTTACAGCTTCATAATACATCGGATCGGACGTCTCATCTGGTATCTCAGCAGATATTATCCTATCAAGGTCAGACGGGTCGGGAAACTTATTCTCCTTGGCAAGGAAAAGCAGTATGTGAGCGTGCGGCAATCCACGCTTTTGGAATTCAATGGTGTAAACAACTGAAATATATACAAATAACAGACATTAATGAATCATGTACTAAATATAATTAATACTTGATTAATATTCAAAATATTAAAAAGTATTAACTATTAAATTAATGCAAAAAAAAAACATAATTAAAGAAAATGTTTCACCTGCAATAACCTTTCCAAATATTTTTTTCTCACGAAAATCCTTTATCATCTGCTTAAGTTTTGCCCTAAACACTCTGCAAATGATATCTGGTCGGTCCTCAGCACGCAATTTCCTCGGTTCAAGAAAACGACTAATCTCCGGCCAGTTTGGATTGCAAGTAAAAGTGATGAACAAATCAGGATATCCAGCCCATCTACAAATTGCCATTGCATCCTGGTAATTTTGTATCATATTTCTTGGACCTCCAGTGAATGAAGAAGGGAGAATAATACGTTTTCCTCGGGAGTTGGGATCAGTATCGCCACGCAGCACGGCGTCCGCCAAACCCTTATACATCTCACAACGAAGCTTTTTCTGATTACAGCGAATATATCGCAATCTCGATGATTCCACCATTGTATAAGCGTCAACTACAAATTGTTGAAATAGCCTTCGAGCAGAAAGAATTGTCCGTGGCTCACACTCCCTATCATGCATACGATATGCAAAATACTCCCTGCAACTCACGTGTTTTCTACCTTTTTCAGTATCTGCTTTAATAGCAGAAAATGGAATGTCTTCCCTATAGCCATCCTCTCCGTAAGGCAATAACAGTGGATATTGTAAAGCCAAATACGAAGCATT
>BKCP01006671.1:45300-58006 GCA_008636005.1 Striga asiatica | reverse complement strand
TATGTTCCATGATCACCATCTCTATGCGCAACCATACCTTATAACCATAAGTGATCTAGGGATTTTATCTTAAGTGCAATTATAAGATAAATGTTTTCTCTTAAGATAAAGAAATGCCTTATTCATAATATAATTCCAATAGACTGTATTTACAAGTAGAATACGTCCAATTAGATTGGAACGCCGGGTACCCTACTCTAACATAAGCGTCAACTACAAATTGTTGAAATAGCCTTCGAGCAAAAAGAATTGTCCGTGGCTCACACTCCCTATCATGCATACGATATGCAAAATACTCCCTGCAACTCACGTGTTCTCTACCTTTTTTAGTATCTGCTTTAATAGCAGAAAATGGAATGTCTTCACTATAGCCATCCTCTCCGTAAGGCAATAACAGTGGATATTGTAAAGCCAAATACGAAGCATTTAGTTCGTTTATCCGTTGTAGACGGCCACTCTTCGACTCAACTAAAATGTCCCTTTCACCTAGAGACTGATCGAAATCACCAACAATCAAAGCAGCAACTTCAGAGCTTGAGGGTAGATTATATCGTCTGGCATCATTGTATCTCTTTCCTATTAGACGGATTCTAACATCATGCTGACCATGGTTCTTAATTCTGTCTCGAGCCATACGAAATGACTTTACCAGCTCGTTATCGTTGTCTAACATTTCCTTCAACCCAACGTAATTTCCTCATGCAAGTTGTTATCAACATCTGTTTGTCTAAAAAAAATAATAATAAGAAAAACTAAAAATAAAATTATTTAAAAAAATAATAATATTGGGTAATCAATATTGATAAAGTATAAAGTACAAACCTCACGGCATTCATTCTATTCGAAATCTCATTTTCAGTATCATATATGTACAACTGTGCAAACTTTGGAGTTGAACCGTCTGAAGAAAGCAAACTGCCAATAAGATGATAATTTTGGCCATGAAGGGTAAAAACAGGTGGTCCAGTACCACGGCTAACAGATCCATCAACTTTTCCCCCACATGACGTAAAGGCAAACATGCTATTATAAGATCTGATATTATCTTGAAAATTCTTGCTTCTACGACTATCTCCGAAGAACATTTCATTCAAAAAATTGGGCGGATCTTTCAGTATCGGAAGTTGTACAATGCCATTTTGGCAACAACCGCCGTAATCTGGTATATTTTTATTTTTTTCACTAATTTTCTTCTCTGGTACCCAAAAAAGTGCTCCACAATACTGACAAGTCAATATTGCATCACCCATATCCCAATATTCTGCAAGAGTTCATAAATTTTAAAAGTATTCCATGAATTAAGTGATCTATTCATAAAATATTAAAAGTATTCAATCAATTAAGTGATTTAATGATCCAATTATAAAATATTTTATATAAAATTAAAAACCAACCGTTATTTCTTGAAGTTGATCCTTGATTCTTTTTAGGTCGACCACGTTTTCGTTTCCATGAAGTGGGTTGAACACTCGCATCCTCCGTGAGATCAACAACAACACTGTTGCTGGTACTACGTAGATTAGATGTATCCTTCTGTTTTCTCGCAGTTCGGGTTTGATCATTAAATCCTAAAGTTAATTTTTTGTTATTAACTTTATATTGAAAAGAACTTCATGGTGATGGAAAACAAATAGAAATAATTTATATAGATACATAACAAAAGATTTATGAATGTGCATCATTATATGTACGTATCACATCATTAGTCTTATTACCACATCGTGACTATTGAAAAGTTGTGGATGGAATAATACTCAATTCAGGTTCATCATCACTTGTGAGATCAATTACGTTAAGATCTATTCCAACACTCGTTTGTGCATACAAGTTGGTGTTCTGTTGAGCAGTCAAATTTGATTTCGGAGCATAAGATGATCGTATAGTATCTGCAAATTGAAATTGGCCCAAAAAATAGTTATAACCCAATAATAACTGATATTTATAAATACTATTTATAGATGAAAGGAAAAAAAAAGTACACTTACTCCAAATGTTAGAATAGATATTTTGTGCCGACGTAGATGATTGGATAGCTCCAAAACCTAAAATAATATAAAAATAATAAATTAATTTAATTTAGAACTAAATTTATAGTGTAAAATCATTAATAATCAAAATTGACTGAGTAAAATAAATAATAAATTTTTTACCATTTGTGATATCAGATAATGGATTCCTCTGTGAAGTTTGCAACATAGCACGGGTATTTCGGCGTTTAGAAGGAGCATCACACATAACTGTGGAATGATGAAATATTATTTTTTATTAAAAATAAAACATACATGGATATCTATATATATAAATTTATATTTTTATATTTATTATAAACCAAAATATTTTTAAACCCAACTTCATTTATCCAATAAATATTAATGATATTAATATCAAATCAAAGACAAAATAATATGTTGTTCCAATATAATCTGGGCCGCTTTTTTTTTTTGGCCTGATTTGTACAATCACTTTGGATAAAACACTTGTGCAAATAAACAAAAAACCCAATGTTTAGCCCACTTATAATAAAAAAAACCAAGCCTGAATCCATCAATTTTCATCCAACGGCCGAACTGCATATGCAATGGATCCAACGGCCAGATTCAATTACAGTCAGCTATAAATAGCATTGAGAATCCGAAAATGTAGGGTTTCGTCATTTTCTTTTCTCTCGAAATATCTGTCGCCGCTATGAAATGTTCACAATTTTTCTCTCGATAATTCCTTCATTCAGAAAATTTACAAATTTCATTGTTTCTCAAACCAAAATTTCGATCAACGATCTAACATAAAATCCACAACAGATGTGGATCATGTTTTACTTTAGCCTTCGATCAATTAGACGTGTGGTTCTTCGTTTATATCACCTTATTCGATCTGCGTTTTCCATTTTTCTTAAGCAGATCCGTGTTTTTCATTTTCGAATTTCATAGATCTGCGTTTTTTTCTTTGTTTGAAAATGTTTTTCTTAAGCAGATCCGTGTTTTCCATTTTCGAATTTCATAGATCTGCGTTTTTTTCTTTGTTTGAAAATGTGAAAATATTCGTTTATCATTTACCATATATAGATCTAATGGGATCGTACTGGTTGTTCACGGTTAATGTGAATAGACGGTCGAAATTCTCAAAATGATATGCAGATTTATCAATCGAAATACGATTGATCCTTTTTTTTTTTTTTTTTTACCGAAAGGAATCTGACTGCTTGTTCATAGATAATGTAAATAAGCGGCCGAAAATGGAAAAATGATAAGAAAATTTAGATATCGATCTATACTTTATCGAGTTTTTTCTTTAATTTATTATAATCAAACTGATTATTCACAAATAATCTGAATTGAGGGCCGAATTCAGAGAAATGATAACTAAATTTATCAATAGCCCTACGATTTCTAAATGTTCATATTTTTTATGTTTCTGTTTTGTAATGATTTTTCTTCAGTTTTATAGGATATATGTTGAAATTCGAAAATTATGAATTTAGTGTACTGCAGACGTCCAACAATAATTGTTTTCCTATTTCCTGTTAAGTTGTATCCGAATGCAGCCCTGTGAATGTAATAGTTGTTTGTACAGTGTGTTTTTCCCATTTGTTTTCCTTTTTTTTTTTTGGAAAAAATATGTATTCTATGCTCCATATGTATTTTGGGAATAATGAATGTTGGATGGGGAAAAGAGAAAATCAATGTAAAATGGGTACTGTCGAATTTCGGTTGGTGAATGTGCATCATTAAGTAAAGGGAGATGTTCACCAGTTGATGTGGTTCACTAAGGATACAGATAGTGGATAAAAAAGAAGGTAACTTTTAACATTTTTCTTATTTAAAATTTCGTTACATTTATTTTTTAAGTATAATTAATTGAATCTTTATATAACCTGTAACATATTTTGTGCCACAGTTTTCAGTTGAAGTAAAAAATATCACCAAAGAGCAGCATCTGGCAAACAAAATCAATCAGAATAACACTAAGCAGGTAGTGTTTTTAAATTACAGACATATTTTTTGTTTAAATTTTTCAAATATTATATTTACATACAGAACATGATTAAAAATTTGATTATCTATAACTAAACTAAGTATGTAAATTGAATTTTGCATGATTTCATGACCGAGGATGATGCGAACAAAATCCAAAAGGATCTGACTCCACAACAAATTGATAGGTAGACAAAGGTAAATAACACAAATTGATATGTTTCATTGTAAATTTCTCATTGCTTAATTGTTTGGTCAATGCAACAAAATTCTGTCGTAGAGAACATGAGTAGGGAGTACAGTATAAAACACACATATACATATTATAAACAGATAATCAAAATTACAAAATAACTTTAAGTTAGAAAGATTACTTGGATTGGAAATTTCATCATCTTGCGTCATGGAATGTGTTATTGGCCGACTTCTGTCATCTCTATTATTACGGCCACTCATATTTGTGTTATTGTTCTCCTGTTCACGAAAATTGCTGACATGATTGTTTGATGGTTGCTTTCTTTTGGCTAATTTCCCTTCCATTCAGTAGATTGAATTTATTGCCTCTTGTTCTTGGTGATAGTTGAAAACCAAATCGCAAGAATATTGAACAATTTTGAAAAAGAAGTAAAACAATAGAATGGGACGATATGATTCTGCAATAGAAGAATATTATATATAGAGTACAATATAGATTATAGATTCTGTTAGATATGGATGAGGTTGAAAGAGTTTGTAAAATAGAAAACTCTTATTTACATTGACTATTATTAAACTAAGATTTTGGCATGTGAACTTTATTTGGAAATAAATAAAATATATATTCAATCAACACGTTATATTTGTTAAGATAATATAAATAAAAAATAAATCTTCAATGAACACGTTATATTAGTTAAGAGAATATATGTAAAAAAATAAATATTCAATGAACACGTTAAATTAATTAAGAGAATATATATTCCATCTGTTTACTTTTTCATCTATATTGCTAAGGTAATATAAATATGATTGATATATTAACTTACAATAATATTAAAGAATGTTTAGTTCATATATGACCGAAATTTTATTTTATATATAAAAATATATTATTATTATTATTACTATTAATATTGCTTTAGAACTGGACTGTTTTATTTTTTTGCCTTTATTCTTGCTTTATAAGTCCATAGATGTGAATGTTCTTGCTTTATAAGTCCATAGATGTGAATGTTCTTGCTTTATAAGTCAATAGATGTGAATGTGTTATATTTTTTGATTGATGGATGTATGAATGGAATATGAATAGTTATATTTTTGTTGTATATTCTGCTATATAACTAAACTGTAAATATGTATGTAATAATGTTGCTGGTCGTTTAGAGTAATGTGGTGTTAGTAGTTTATGGTAATGTAAGAAAACGATTTAATTAGAAAAGATCAAAGGAAGATGGAGTAATCAAGTAAATAATCATAAAATGCTTTTATTTAGTCTAGCAGTCAGAACCTGCTTTTAATAATGATTGGAAAGTAAAACATACTCTGTAATATCCCATTCAGTAATTAATAATAGTAATTATTTCAGTTCTAAGTTAGAACTATTTTACTTTTATTAATAATGATCTTTTATATTTCCAAGCCTTAATAAATCTCTTAGAATTTTATTTTTCAGTTGGCTCGACATTAAAGTTAAATCGGAATCGTTTTTCATTAAATTGAGTTAGTCGAGTAAATGTTATAAATTGCCTAAGTATTTTATGTGACTTATATGATTTGATTGATAAGTTATAAGGATTAAGTAGAAGTTATTTAGACAAGAAGGTCTATTTATATTATTAAGAGTATATTCGAAATTATATTCGCAAGTTTCGAGTTTTTTTTCGATGTTCGGATGTAGTCGATAATTAATCCGATTTCGTTTCTGAAAAATTTATTTTCTTGTATTTTTTTTACAAGTTTCAAGATCATTAATAAGAGTTAAAATTTTTCAGCATAAAAAGGAAAAAGGCCAAAAGCAAATGATGGAAATCTGAAATTTTTAGAATTTTCGATTTTTCGGTAACCGTTCATTTTAAGTCAGAATTCGGTTCTGTAAATTGGAAATTTTTCATTAAGTCACGAATTTTATCATGGAAATCAGATTAGGATCACATGATGGGCCTTTCTAAGTATTGACTATAGATTTGTTATGTTTACAAGTTATGATTTCCATTCTTTATCTTTATTTATTTTTATAAAAGTTTTCTAAGTATTTTTAAGGGATAAATGAGCCATTTTAGCTTAATTTCGAGGCATGGTCAAAGGGAGAAGGTTTGTCTTGATATATGCAAGATAAATCATGCATTACAATTACTTATCAAGGCTTAATCATCTTTGTGCAAGATTTTAGAAAAACATTAATGATAAGGGGCCTATGGTGTTTATTATGATGGAGTGTTGATGTAAAGAAGGTGATGTTGTCTCCTTTGCTACCCTATATAAAGGAGCATCAGCATAGGCTCGAAATTCACATCATAATAAGCAAAGTCTTAGCTATAGAGGGTAAGAAAGAGAGATAAATCGAGAGAAATCTTGACGAAGATAAGTTGAGATCAACTTCCGAAGTTTCATTTTCAAATTTCTTGAAGAAGGTTAGATGCTACCTTTTTATCATATGTTATAGTTTATATTAAGTGAATATTGATGTATTTTCATGCCATATATATAGATTCAATTTTTAAAGAAATTTTAAGCATGAAAAAAAATGATAAGTTGTTTCCAGCACAATCACATGTTATATATGTATTGTTTTGATTTGAATTTGATCATGATATGCATAACCTGGCATGTTAAGCTTATTATGGATATTTCTTGTGTAAGTGCTGAGTATATAGGTGAAAGAATTATGTCATTTGGCATAGTATAGCTTGAGTTATAAATTTTTGAAGTTAAGCATGCAAGTTGAATTTTATGTTCTTTATTTCAGCTGTGACTTTAAAATTGTAATAACTCGATATATACGCATGATAAAATTATAAAATTTTTACGACATGCTTATATATGGTTAAGAACATGACTGCCAAATTTCATGATTTTATGTTGAGAAATGAACGAGTTAAAATATTTATATGGCATACATGTCAAGATGATTTTATATGCAAGAGTATTCAGTACATGGTTGAGTTTTTAAAATGGAATTTTTAGGAAAAATTTTTATATGAGTGATGAGCAATTTGACCAAGTTTCAGCTCAATATGTTGAGTATGTGATTTTATAAAATTGTTTCAAGTCTAGTATATCAATATCATAATTTATTGTTATGATAAAAACTTGTATTGAATAAGCATCAAGTTTGAGATTTTAATATCAAGCAAGTTTAAGACAAGTTTGATAGATTAAAAATACGTATAAGTCATGTATATGATATTGGTAAAAGTTGAGCATGTTTTGAGTTCATGTATTCAATTAAGTCTAATGTGAAATTTAGTTTATTTTCACATCCGAGTTATTTAAATGACATGCGAGTATAAGCCAATATCTAAGATTTTGAAAGATATGATCTATATGGGTTAAGTATTTGACCTTGAGTAAAAGTTTAAGAAAAGTTTGGTTTTTCAATGATTTAGTATTCATTTGAGCAATAGCATGTTTAATGAATATCTTTAAGATTCGGATAAGTTATCTGGTAGAGTTAAGAATCCCAGCATATTATTGAGTATACGAGCATAATACTTAGTATATTTGTTTATATTGTTATGTAGCTTGAGGAGTTAGCTACCAAAGAACAACACTTACGCTTTTCAAAGTTTCAAAAGAAGAAAGGTGGGGACCCAGACTGGGTATTACATTGAGTATAATATAGATATCATGTTCGAGGTATGTATACAGTTTAAGTTTATACGCTTGGGATGAGGAGGCATTCAGTTGTCTCAGAGTATATCCTAAGTTCTGATGGAGGCCGTTTGAGTTGCCTTGAGAAATATCCATCAGATTGTGCACAAGTATCCAATTAGATATCGGCCAAATTCAGTTTAAGTTACTGGAACAGATTTCCAGTCAAGATATATACCAAAGATCATGATATTATATTATTATTGCTGTTTACTTTAGTATGGGTGATTTCGGGGTACAAGAGGATCAGTACTCACCCCCATTGTGTTTTTCAGGTAACAGGGTCGGGCTGGAGGTGTGAGCTCAAGAAGTGGTGGTGGTGGTCGTGCACTTCTTTAAGTGGACATTTATTATGAACTTGATATGTCTGTATAATTATTCACGTTTTTAAGTATTGCCGCTACGCATATTGAGACTTGAACTTGCATTCTAATAAATTTCAGATTTCAAGTTTTTATCATTTCAGAAGTATGAATATGATATAGTTCAATGCAAGTTTAATTAAATCTGTTTTGTTTATGTCTAAAGAAGTATTAGACAAAGTTTAAAGATAAACGGATTTCCAGAAATGATGAGTTTGAGTAGCATTTCGAGTTAGTCGCAAAAGATTTCGAAAGAGTTATAAGTATTTTCGAAGTAAAAGTTGCGAAAAATTTACTCTGATGACCGGGGTGTTACATACTCGCTGTCGTAAGTAAAGTAAACTAATAAACTGAAAGCTTTCTAATAAATCACCAAATAATATAGTAATTAAATAATTTCAGAGTCTGTTCACTCAGATGAATCTTGAGCATTTTCTGCTTGCATAAGAGTACTGTCTTCATAGACCTTTGCCTTTCCTTTATCATGCGTCGTAGACATTAACATCTTCGGATCTTCGGATTCGAATAAATCGCTCAAGTTGCGCTTTGCCGATGAATCACCCATCTTTTCAATTTCACTTGCAACTTTGAGAGGAGTAGAAACCTCGTCTTATTCATCAATCTCATCATATATAATATTTTTAATTATTGTTATTAAATAAAACAAACATAAATAATAAATATTAATAAGTATTACTTTTATAATTTCGAAATTACAATGTAAAAAAAAAGGATTAGATTCTTTACAACATAATAGCTGCTATCATCTCCTCGAAGCATGGTCAAAAAGTTTGACACCTATAATATTGAAAATAAAAATGTTAGAACCATTTTCAGATTATCTTAAAAAACATTGAAAGTAGATATATAACCTCTGGTGCAACTATGAGCTGGTTGTACTTGGAAACAACATCTTTGTCATTGACTACCCTACAAACGGTAAATGAAATAGTGTCCGAGTAGCGTTGCTGCTGAATTCGAACTTTAAACAGAATAGCCTGTCCAGTCTATCTCTTTATTTCTTCAGGCAACTTATAAGTTGCAGCATTCTAGAAAAAAAAAATAATATGAAACATTTAGTTAAAAGCGACATATAAATATGTTACAGAAATAGTAAGTATATAACAACCACCTTGCGCATGAATTCGGTTCTTAAGGAATGACATGTTTTTCCAATGAGGATCTCAAACTCTTTGTCCCAACAGACAATATCTGCATTAGCTGTTGAATCCGATATGCTCAAATTCATCTTGTATCTATTAAGGAGATAATAGTTAGAAAAAAAAAAAAAAAACNATATATATATATATATATATATATATATATATATATATATATATATATATATACCTCTTTATTTTTGAACAAAGATTCCACCGAAGAAACTGGAATATCACCAGATTGCAATTCCTCCAATTCAGTCTTAATAATAGTTTTCGAGTTGGAATTGTATTTTATCCTATTCAAATTGCTTGCTGTGTACCTACGAATGAAAATGTATTTTTAACATTTATATGATATAAATAAAGTAATAAAATTAAAAAAATTGATAAAGGTGTAATTCAATTTAACCTTCTCCAAAAGTCATGGATCTCCTCCACCGAATCGTGTGCAATTAGTTTAGTCACGTTTAAAGAAGTAGTAACTTGTACTTTTTCTACAAAAGCAATATAAGATGTTAGATGGGGGCTCGTAGGTATTGAAAGTGAAAATAAAAACATTATTGAAGATACTTACTAAGGTATTCTTTTTCACGTGCTTGCTGCATGATGAGAACCCATGGTACTCCAGTATGTTCATAGTGGCTCTCAAAAGCCAACAGTTTGTCAACATAGTCGCCCCATACTGTGCAGTTTATGAAATTTTCATGACATTTAAAAAACAATGCATTTAATAAGAGCGAGTTCAAAAATATCTATACATTTCAATTTTATATAATATAATTAATTTTAGTTGTGTAAAGTTACTTTAAGTCCATGAGGATAAAGGCCACCATTTGTGTATCACCAGATTTGACCTGCTTGTCTTGTACACTTTAGATGTCAATAACTAATCCAATGACGTCTATGAAAAAAATAAAATGGTTGTTAATCTATATTTATTTATAAATTTATAAGTAATTTGTAAATCAAATACGTAAAATAATATTCCCAAAAGTATAACGTAAAACTATTTTGTTGACGTCTTGCATAGTTGCAAAGTCTCTGAATGAAAATCGGAACATAGGAAAAGACAAAGTGTCTTTGCATTTCATAAATATAGTGCCCCAATGTAGGATTATCTTAAACTCGCCATCCGTAGATCTATACATACCAAGGTTGCTATCAACTTGGTAATTTCGTATCAGAATGACCATGCCCTCTTCAATGGACTTCTCTTTGAAACCCGGTAAGTAGACTGCTCTCAGAAATGCTGTAATGCGTTTTCCCTTCACCAATAAATTGAAATGGGAAATTTAAAAGTAATCTATATAATATGTAAATAACAAACAGAGAAATATGAAATCGATTAGAAATCCGTACCGCTCTATCATGCAAAATAAGCTCGAGATGCGACTTGAATGTGCTCCCCTTATCTTGATAAAACATCCTGACAATGCGGACTTTAAGCATTGGTCTTTTGCTCCTGTTAATTTCTTCTATTAACCCAAATGCTTGATCCATCGGAGAGTGTTTTTTTTGTTCTAAAATATGCGATTGTAATATGTTCAATACGTGATGGTGGTAATGAGAATATATATATATATGTATCTGTTGTTAATGAAAGTTTTCTTGTTATGGGATTCCTTTTAATTGGAAGAAAATCTTTAGGAATCTTTTTTCCGTGTGGACTTTTGAAATCAAAATCGGCCAAGAATTTGTAATTATCACACGTTTTGAATGTTGAATGTAGGTATCAAATATCTTATCCTTATTATACGATTTTGAAGCGGAAGATTATCCCCAATATCAACTCCTTGTATTACGAAATTTTGTTTCTTTAATTTATCAATAACCAAATATCCTCTCCTTATTAGATGGTTGGCAAGAAAAATATTGCCAAAAGGACTCTGTTAAGAGGCGTGTAAATGGGGATGATTTCATGATAAATAATGTTGTATAATTAAAGAGTTACTAATAATTGTTGCGTGTGGACTTTTGAAATCAAAATCTGCCAACAAATTGTAATTTATCACACGTTTTAACTGTTGATTGGATATATCAAATATCTTATCCTTATTAAAAATAACCAAATATCCTCTCCTTATTAGATGGTTTCCAAGAAAACTATTGCGAAAAGGACTCTGTTAAGAGGCGTGTGAATTGGGATAATTTCTTGATAAATAATGCTGTATAATTAATTAGTTAATAATTATTGCGTGTGGACTTTTGAAATCAAAATTTGCCAACAAATTGTAATTTATCACATGTTTTAAATGTTGATAGGATATATCAAATATATTATCCATATTAAACGGATTTTGAGGCTAAAGACTCCTTATTATACAGATTTTTTTTTGGGAACCAAAATAAAATGATGGGATAAGGACTGTTGTTAAAAGGAGTGTGCAATGTGAAAAGGACATAAATGTTGAATTAAATGGCCGTGTAAAAAAGACATAGAAGTTGCCTTTTTTGGAAATGAGTTAATGCAAAGTGGACTTTGACCAAGTAATCACCTACTAAATTTGATAAATGTTAAATCATATTATATAAGTATAGATTGATAATATTGATAGATAGTGAGATTGACTTAAAGTTGAGTTAAAAAATTGGTTGAGTTAAAAATGTTTGAATTTTATTGAGTAGATTTATAACCAAACATGATGCTTGAATACAAGTTATTCCAAAAAAATCCAATCATTTTTAAATAATCACTTTTGGTAAAAAAATAAATAAATAAATAATGAGAGATTTCTCTGGTTCTTTTGCAATTCGTTACGCTTCGCTACATGCCTACATCCAACGGTACACTTGACTGATTGAACGGCGACACTGATAAGTCCAAACCCTATAGAGTACCAAATGAACAAAGACTGAAAGTCAATCTCACAACGCATGTGCTCGCATAAATTTTCATGTTCCCACAAATTCCAGACAATGTCAACACAAGAGGCCAACAAAATTCTCATTTAATCTCTGTGGAATGCATACTACTCAATGTCTTTATATCTATATCAAACAGTACATTGCTTCAAAATATCACATAAACTAAGGCATGACCAGTAACTCAACAAAAAGGTGCATATCCTTAGGCATGCCGCGAAAAATTGGGAAACAAATGTACCTTAACCGACGATAAAACAAACCGTGTGTTGCTCCTTAAATCTTTTTCCCTTTTGCTTCCTTTCCAGAATTGTTGTTTTTGAAAGGGATGAAAGCTTTGCCACCCATGAAGCTTCTTAGGGCCTCAGGTATCTCAACTCCATCCTCTTTCTGGTTGTTCTCCAAGATGCAGCACATTGTCCTCTCAGTTGCCGTCAGTGTAGAGTTCAGCATGTGCACATATTCCTTAGCCTTGTCATTACTCTGTAACCATACCAAA
>BKCP01006671.1:34951-45213 GCA_008636005.1 Striga asiatica | reverse complement strand
ATTAACAAAATTAAAAAAAAAAAAAAATCTTCTGCTTCCTTCCAGAGGGTTAAAAACCTCCCACCTTTTTCTGACCATATCTGACTTCTAATCTCCTTGACTGATAGTCAGTGCAGTTGGAGCACGAAACGAGTTCTCTGTATGTCTTTGATGCCGGAAACCATCCTTCCAAGTCATACTTCTTAGCAGCAGCATCATTCAGTGCCCCTGAGACGATTGACACGACTTGGTATGGAATATTCAGCTGCCCACAGAATTAATCAATTGGATAAATGGATAAATTAGGGTAAAGGAGCGCAGCCAATTTTTGGAAAAAACATGTGAAAATAAATGATTTATTTGGAACTGTAAAAATGGCGCTATGCTGTGTACCAGTTTGTAGAAATCCTCGGCATTCTTTAGCATCTCTTCATGCATCTCCCAGGAGTCATTTCCATTTGGGCTGGTTACACAGAATTGTTCTACCTTTTCAAATTGATGAACACGGAAAATTCCCAAAGTATCACGACCATGTGAACCGGCTTCTTTGCGGAAGCACGACGAGTATCCAGCATATCTGACATTATTAAAAATGGAAAAACCAAAAGGAAATAAGAAAACACACACACACTCCCACAAAACCAATATAAAACTTTTGGGTGCTTAAATTAAAATGGAAGAAGTTACAGAGGGTTAGTATATCAGACACATTGACCAGACGTGCAAAAAACTACATTTTACATAGATGAAAGACCTGAGACCTCAATGGTAGTTGCGAAGGGTGAATCCAATCGTCCAGATGATATGCACAAAGCGGTTGTTCAGCAGTGGCAATCAGATATTTATCATCTCCATCACCACTTACCTGTAGCACAAGTTCAAAACTACATGAGTACAACCTTGACAAAATGGCTACATTATGATACAAAACAAAGAGAATTAACTTTTCAAGAAAACCACAAGCATGCAATACTGCTCAATGGCTTCCATCATCTACACAATTCTTGTGGACATTCATAAGCTAGCCACAAACTTAGCTTTACTCTTTGAATTCCTAGGTTGAACTATTCGTGTTCTCAACACTTCATCACTAAACGCAACCACGTCTTCCAAATCAAATTGTTTCCTGAAATTAACATCGCTTGCTAACTAAACAAAATGACCAAAGCACAATGGGCTTGAAGAAAGCAAGATTTTAAAACAGCATGCAGAGATCACTGAAATACCACATCTTCAATTACTTCATGGTGAAAAAAGGTTCATCTTTTCCTTATTAAACTAGACAAATAACCTTGTAAAGTTCCTCATCGAACTGAGCCAACTGAGCACATTTTGCCATAATATCTTTCCTCATGAAGAAAGGGGTCTGCAAAGCAGTAAAGCCCCTCTTCTCCAAAAAATCAAGAGCCAAGTTGATTAGAGCTTGATTGAGCCGTACTCCGTCCCCTTTGAGATAGAAACCTCTGCCTCCCGCTACATTTGCACCTAAAAACATCCACATAATTTGCATTATCAACCTAGCTATTATATTGAAGACAAGCGAATGAAATTTAAGACAGAGCAACACAATTAGTAATTTACTGCAATAAAGAGAAGTTCAAGAAATTCTAGATACAAAATCATTCAGAAAGCAATCAAGGGAATTCTTACTGCTCTACAAAGACACCCAATTCCTATGCTCAAGTTAAGCACCTCTCGGCCAATAAAGAAAATTGACATTCGAAAGCTATTGCACGCTTAAAAAACCACAGAAATGGAGAGAGAACAGCCTGTTAATAAATAGCAATACAACTCGGGGCACTCAGACAATCAGAACTCATAAACTCTTGAAATATTTCCTAACTTACATTTGTAAGGACCAAACCCAAGACAGATGTTTACAAAGCCCCCACATCAATATAATCTATTCCTTGATAGACAGTGTAGATATCACTGTTTTGTGGAACCTGTGACAAGCACAATGTGCTATTTGACTGAGATTTTTGAATTTTTCTTGAAAAAAATATATATACGCACTTACTGAAACAGAATACCCCCAAGAACATAGCATGGACAACATGTGACTCAAGTAGTCCTAATCTTGTACATAAAACGCATGGGGCAACTCAAAACCCAACTTAAAACAGTCTCGACAAGTAATCATGCTTTTAAAAGTGAGCACCTTTCTTTAAATCTGCAATTCCAAGAAGCTCAACAAGTTCCACATGATTCTTCAGCTTTGGTTCAGTTCGCTTCTCTCCCCATGACTTAATAATGGCATTATTATCCTACAAAACATCTCCAGCAATCATTGTAAAACTTATAGATCACGGGAGAACAGGAGATTCAAAAAGTGGAAGGAACCTAAGACATACCTCATTATTGTCAACCGGGACCGAATCATGAACTAAGTTTCCAATTATAGCCAATTTAGATTGCACTGCTGCTAGGGCCTCCTGCACCTGTGCCTCCTTCTTGGCAGTCAAATCCTTGTTCTCCTCTGTAGAGGCAATCATTCCACTTGCATCTTCTTTCGCCTGAAACCATAAAGTTACGAAATCCAAAATATAAAACATAAAGAGAGGCTGTCAGAATCCTTAAGGTTCTGATCTATAACTTGTATGCATTAATAGATGCACCTACTGTCAAAGCAATAATAAGGCCCATTTTTGTCGTTCAACAATCTAAACGGCCAGAAAAAAGATACATATTCTGTATGTAAAAGGCCACATTTCAGCTTCTTGTTTCATATAACCCAGTAACAGGCTTACAACACAAAAGAATGCCCCAAGTACAAGCTACAGTTCCATACAATACGAACCAAGAGAAAAGGGAAATACAATTAGCAACTCCTTCACCCACAGTCCACACCCTTTATCCTTTCTACTAATCTAGGCACACAAGAACTTCACACCATAAATTATTCGATGTGGATTTTGATAAACACCTCTGGAGCCTTATTTTCATTCAAGTAATACACGCTAACTGATCACGAAAAGTAATAATGCACTTTGATACCACTCACAATTTTGAGGCGGGCAATCTCTTTGCTTAGCCTGTTCCTATCTGTCCTCAACCCATCCAACTCGAATTGCCCTACAACAATATCACCACCTCAAAGTCGGCATAAATCCACAAATTGAATAGGAAAAAAAAAAAACTCTGCACTAATGGAAACTTTAAGAGTGACAGTGGATTGAATAGTTACGCTGCCGCCAAACTCTGTCGAGCTCGATGACCTCATCCACAAGATCAGCATTGGCGAAACGACGCCGCTGAGACTCCCTAATTTTCTCAGGGTTCCCGCCCTTCTCTTCACGAAAGAGGTTGATGTCCAACATACTAACGGTTGTTCGTCCTAATCGGCTACCTTTCCCCGCAGATTACACCTTCCGATCCTCGGGCTCTTCAGAAAATAAAAAATGTTTTGGGGCGCGTCGCGGCCGCGCGTGCAGGATAAGCGGCTGATCCTAGCGGTGAGAAAACAGACGAAGGCCCGAAAATTTTGAGGAAGACGCTCGAGTTCGAAATTAGGGTTTGAAAATAGAAGTCTTTCGGGTTCATTTTAGTCAACTGGGTGTGGAATGGGCCGGTGTGCAAATGGGACAGTTGTATAAACAATGGGCCCGAACACTTGTGTTGACATTTACGTACACTCAAAATCTTTGGGCCTTTTTCTTCCCTTTGATGGAATATGGAAATGAGGACATTCTCATTCTTTTTAAAATATTATTATTGATAAAAGGACAGTCTTCATCTCTTTTAAATGGTTTATGTTATAAAACTAGAGAGAATTGATGCTATAGAGAATAGAGAAATTGTATTCGTTTCGGTGTGTTTTTCATTATAACTGAAGCCCCCAATTTATAGGAAAACTTCTGATGGTACACTCGTAATAATACAATTACATCAGAGACAAAATAGTCATTCACATATATTAAAAAAACTTCTCACGAGGTGCGCATGCACCTTTACAACACTCCCCCTTGAATGACTATTTTAGTGGAGTATTCCCTTTGAAATTACCACTATTTACTGTGCGTTTATGCTGCCTCGTTAAAAACCTTATCTGGAAAAACCCTGTGGGAAAAAAACCGAGATAAGGAAAAAAGAGTACAGCCGCACTTGCTCCCCCTCGAGTTATTACCTATGTAAATCCCGAAGATGTCTCATTCCAATATTGTGCACATGCTTTCGAAACATTGTAGTCGGAAGTGCTTTCGTAAATAAATCTGCTGCATTATCGCTTGATCGAATGTATTGAACTTTGATTTGTTTATTTCTTTCAAGCTCCTGAGCATATGAGAAGAACTTTGGCGGGATATGTTTAGTTTTGTCACTCTTAATGTATCCTTCTTTGGTTTGAGCGACACATGCTGCATTGTCTTCGAATATCACCGTCGGGTCAGTATTATTCGATAGTCCACTGGTTTGTTGAATATGTTGAGTCATGTTTCTGAGCCAGATACTTTCTCTAGTTGCTTCATGAAGTGCAATGATCTCGGCATGGTTTGAAGATGTCGCGACTAATGTTTGTTTCTGGGAACGCCAAGAAAATGCAGTTCCACCAATCGTGAAAACGTAGCCAGTTTGAGATCTCGCTTTATGGGGGTCTGATAGATATCCTGCATCCGCAAAACCGATCATTTCATGTTTTTTATCATTTGAGTAAAACAATCCCAAATCGATTGTCCCTTGGAGATAACGGAATATGTGCTTGATTCCATTCCAGTGTCTCCTCGTAGGTGACGAGTTATATCTTGCTAACAAGTTGGTGGCAAAAGATATATCTGGTCTGGTGCAATTTGCAAGATACATAAGAGCTCCTATTGCACTCATATATGGTATTTTAGGACCAAGTATTTCTTCATCTTTTTCACAGGGTCGAAATGGATCATTTTCAACATATAAATTCTAATGTTCGATTGACCATTGGGGTACAAAGGGGATTAGCCTTGTCCATATTGAATCGTTTCAATATTCTTTTAGTGTAATTAGATTGATGGACAAATATCCCATTTTGGACTCGTTCTATTTGCAAACCGAGACAATATTTGGTTTGTCCGAGATCTTTCATTTCAAATTCGCCTTTCAGTAATGTGACTGCTTCTTGGATTTCATTTGGAGTCCCAATAATATTAAGATCATCGACATATACAGCAATTATCACAACTCCATCTTCTGATCTTTTTATAAAGACACACGGGCATATTTGATTATTTATGTATCCTCGTTTTAGTAATTGTTCACTCAAACAATTATACCACATACGCCCGGATTGTTTCAAGCCATACAATGATCTTTTCAATTATATCGCACATAACTCTTTAGGTTTGGATTTTAGTGTTTCGGGTATTTTAATCCCTTCTGGAATTTTCATATAAATGTCAGCGTCCAGTGATCCATATAAGTAAGCAGTCACAACATCCATGAGACGCATCTCAAGGTTTTCATGGATGGCTAAACTGATCAAGTATCTGAAAGTAATTGCATCCATAACAGGGGAATAAGTTTCATCATAATCGATCCCAGGCCTCTGAGAGAATCCCTGTGCTACAAGGCGAGCTTTATATCTTGTGATCTCATTTTTCTCGTTTCTTTTTCTGACAAAAACCCATCTGTATCCAATAGGTTTTATGTCTTTTGGTATAATGGTAATAGGTCCAAAAACCTTCCGTTTATTAAGTGAATCTAACTCGGCTTGAATAGCACCTTTCCACTTGTCCCAATCATGTCTTTTCTGACATTCAATCATAGATTTTGGTTCAGGATCCTCAACCTCTTTGTCAATTTCTTGTGATACCATATATGCGAATGCATCATCAATATTTATGACCTCATCACGCTTCCAAAGATCCCCATTGTTTGCGTAATTGATGGCCATTTCAATATTTTCATTTCGTCCCGAAATTTTTCCATCATCTGGATTCGTTTTCAAACTCGAGTCATGAAATTCTCTTTTCTTTCGAGGATTCTTATCTTTAGACCCAACTGGTCTTCCTCGTTTTAAGCGTGTCTTTAATTCATTCGGCATATCGTCATTTGTCATTTCTTTTGGGATCTCAATTCGAGCCGGTGCATTTACAGCTGCTACATGTGATTTGGTCACCCTTTTTAAATCAGTAAATGCATCAGGCAGTTGATTCGCAATATTCTGCAGATGTATGATCTTTTGAACTTCTTGCTCTCTTTGTTTGGTGGGAGGATCAAGATATGATATTGATGATGTTTGCCATTCAATATTTCTCTCAATTGATTTTTCATTCCCATCTAAGGGAGGGAACAACTCTTCATTAAAATGACAATCATCAAACCGAGCTGTAAAAACATCACCCGTTTTTGGCTCAAGGTATTTGATTATTGATGGAGAATCATATCCAACATATATTCCTAACCTTCTTTGGGGCCCCATTTTTGTACGTTGGGGCGGAGCAATTGGTACATACACTGCACAACCAAAAACTCTTATATGTGTAATATTTGGTTCTCGACCATATGCCAACTGTAATGGCGAGTATGTATGGTGTGCATTTGGTCTTATTCGATTAGATCATTTGCATGCAGAATAGCATGTCCCCATACTGAAGTGGAGAGTTTTGTCCTCATTATCAATGGTCTAGCTATAAGCTGCAGCCGTTTAATCAATGATTCTGCAAGACCATTTTGAGTGTGAACATGTGCCACAGGATGTTCAACATAAATCTCCGCTGCCATACAATAATCATTAAATGCTTGAGATGTAAACTCTCCAGCATTATCAAGTCTGACTCTTTTGATAGTATAATCTGGGAATTGAGCCCTTAATTTAATAAGTTGGGCAAGAAATTTAGCAAATGCCACATTTCTAGTGGATAACAAACTCACGTGAGACCATCTACTAGAAGCATCAATTAACACCATAAAATATCTGAATGGACCACAAGGTGGATAAATCGGTCCACATATATCACCATGAATCCTTTCCAAAAATAATGGTGATTCATGTCCGACTTTAGTATGTGATGGTCTCATTATCAATTTCCCTTGAGAACATGAGGCACATTTCAATTCATGTGTTTGCAATATCCTCTGATTTTTTAATGGATGCCCACTAGAATTTTCAATAATTCTTCGCATCATTATCGAGCCAGGATGACCAAGTCGATCATGCCAAAGTTTAAACATTTTATTCGTCTTTGAATTTGTTGCAGCATAAGCCTCGATCATATTAATCTGGGTGTAATATAAACCCGAGGACAGAGCAGGTAACCTCTCCAAAACACATTTATTTCCTGCATTGTTTGAGTTAATACAAAGATATTCAACTCCCCCTTTATTCATTGTTTCAACGTGGTATCCGTTCATTCAGATATCTTTAAAACTCAACAAGTTTCTTTGATTTTGGGGAGAATAATGCATCATTCACTGTAAATTTGATACCTCCCATCATAAAAAATATGGTTTTGCCAGAACCCTCAATTATCTTTGCACTTCCGGATATGGTGTTTACTTTTGTTTTATTTAATATCAAGTTGACGAAATATTTTCTGTCCTTGAGTATAGTATGAGTAGTGGCGCAATCTGCAATACATATATCTCCATTTTGAATTCGAGACTGATCCATGATCTAAAAGAAAACAACATTTATTATTGATTGAATTCGAAATACAGATAAAAGTAGTCCACACACAAATACAACAAACTTAGAAAGCAATAAAAAAAACATGATCATCAGTTATTCTCCTGGTCATTTCCATCTCTGTCTTCAAACACTGCATCGGCAAAGTCCAGTTTCAATATGTCATCGATGCCATAGTCATCATCCACACGTGTTGCATCATTTTCAGAAGATTCCCCAACCATAAAATTGGTTTCTATATTTTTATCTTTTGATTTCTGAGAATCATTATAATTATCAACAACGTGTCTCGGAGCACGACAATTTCGTGCCCAATGTCCCTTCCTTCCACATCGATAACATGCATTTTCATTATTATTCTCTGTCACATTGTTCTGTTCAAATTTTGGCTGGAAATTTCTCCCCCTTTCATAATTTTGGACATAGTTGCGGCCTCGTCCACGATTGTATCCTCGGCCCGAGTTATACCCTCGGTGAAATTTGTGGCCTCGGCTTTGGCGATCCGGACCATATCCACGGGAACGTCCACGACCACGGCCACGCCCTGAGGTATATCCACGCACATGATATTGGCTGTTTTTATTTTCAGTTCCTTGTCTAGATATCACAGTATTTATTTCAGGGACCGCAGTAGATCCCGTAGGTCTAGATTCATGATTTTTCATCAACAGCTCATTATTTTGTTCAGCTAGCAACAAGCAAGAAATTAATTCAGAATATTTCACAAAGCCTTTTGCTCTGTATTGTTGCTGCAAAAGTACATTTGAAGCGTGGAATGTGGACAACGTTTTTTCCAGCATATCGTAATCAGTTATGTTTTCCCCGCATAATTTCAATACCGAGCAAATGCGGAACATTGCTGAATTGTACTCGTTTACAGTTTTGAAATCCTGGAAGCGTAAGTGCATCCATTCATAACGAGCCCGGGGGAGAATCACCGTTTTCTGGTGATCATACCTTTCTTTCAAGGCTTTCCAGAGATCTGCAGGATCTTTCACAGTTAAATATTCATTTTTCAATGCCTCATTCAAATGATGTCTCAGAAATATCATTGCTTTAGCTTTATCTTGTATTGATGAATTATTTGGGGAGATTATTGTTTCTCCCAATCCCCTTGCAGCCAAATGAATTTCGGCATCCAATGTCCATGAAATATAATTTTTTCCAGATATATCAAGAGCTTCAAATTCGAGTTTGACCAGATTTGCCATGGTAACTATAAAATAAAATACCAATGCTTAGATTCGGAAAAAATTACATATACAATCATTAATTCTCCAAAACGTACAGAAGAACAAATAATAAACTCATTATACAAAGACCTAATACATAAAATATAAATTCAGGAGTATGATACATCATTGTGAAAATTCCCAAAGCGTATATAATAAACAATATAATGGTGATTATAAATAGTAGATGAAACATTTTTTTTTCTTTTCGTTTGAGGAGAATATATATTAGTATTTGGAATGAGTGTTAATTTATGAAATGTAGTGTTATATTTATAGATTGATAAAATAACCGTTGCAATATAGCCGTTAAGTAGCTGTTGGAAACAAATTAATGATATAATATTTGTTAGTTAATCAACTTATGATTATAAAATTCTAATTAATCATGTAGATTACCTTAAAAATTTTTCGAGCCACTATGTAAACAATTTAATGAATATAAGTAGCAAAACGAATAAAAATGTCACTCCACACTAATCGATAAATCTTTCGGTGGGTACAAGAATAAGTAGTTATAAATTTCACGCCACATTACTGGATAAACCAGTTTGTGGGCGTTAAGTATAAGTAATAATATTATTTATATAACTTGAAGTTATTATTCATAATTAGTATTTCATAAGCAAATTTAATAATATCATCTTACCACGTATTATTGACTGTGGCATAGCCTAACTTGCCAATAATAATGGTAATCTGTAAATAATATCATATTTAGTATATTCTTCCCACATATACTTGACTGTGGCAGAGCCTAACTTGTCAAGAATAATGGTAAATAATGTCATATTTAGTATATTCATACCACATATCCTTGACTGTGGCAGAGCCTAACTTGTCAAGAATAATGGTAATGTGTAAATTAGTAAAATATACATATATATTATTATATTCTTACCTTTCTGATCGGGTAGAGCGCTCGTGCTGATAACGTGTTATAAAACTAGAGAGAATTGAGACTATAGAGAATAGAGAAATTGTATTCGTTTCGGTGTGTTTTTCATTATAACTGAAGCCCCCTATTTATAGGAAAACTTCTGATGGTACAATCGTAATAATACAATTACATCAGGGACAAAATAGTCATTCACATATATTAAAAAAACTTCTCACGAGGTGCGCATGCACCTTTACAACAGTTTATTATTTATTACTCTTTTGATATAGCTCTTTCTACATTCTCAACTACTAAATACCGCACCCAAAAGCCAGATATCGCACCCAAAAAATACCAAAATACCCTTACTAATATAAAAGAAAAAAATCGAAAAAAAAGGAAAAACGCAGAAAAAACGCACGCACCTCCCCGCCCCCCTTCCCTCACTCTCTCTCCCATCTCTCAATTCACATAAGCAAAAAAAAAATTGAAAAAATTTCGTTTTTTGCATTTGGACGCGGAAAAAAATGGCCGGCGCGAAAAAATCATAAGGAACAACCAAGTTTTTTTTTTT
>BKCP01006671.1:11976-26793 GCA_008636005.1 Striga asiatica | reverse complement strand
CTCTGTCATTGAAATGTAGATATACTGTGAAGTTGCGTTTATATTTTGACTGAAAGTAACCGTAAGTTAGAACTCTATTAAAATAGCTTAGGTGTGACATTCTTACTAAGTCCGAACATGTGTAATTTGAACATATTCTTATTGGACAAGTACAAATTGATTTGATATTCGCAAATGTAAACCACACTTCAAAATTTTTGGGATCATTTTTATCGAGTTGACTATTCATCTAGGGTTGATCGTAGCCACGTAGAGTCAAATCTTCAATTATCAATGTTTGTTGTCGAGAGAGGATCGTTGTTGACCATTTAGATCTGGTCAATCGTGGACGAGCATAATTTAGCTAAATTTGCTTGCTTGAGAACATCGTTTGGTTAACTTGGATCGACCTTGTTTTGATTTTATGGGGAAAAAAGTGTAAAGGGGCGGCTGCTACGCCGCCCCACTTGATTAAATAAAAAAAAAAAAAAATTATATATTATGAAAAGTTAGGCAGAGTTGCCTAATTTCAGCCGCCCAACATCTGAATTCCTTATAAATAGGGGAAGTTCGAGCAGAAGGAAAAGTGCACAGAAAAACAGAAGAAAATAAGAGAAAGAGGGAGAGAAAAGAAAGAAAATCAGTCCAAAATAATTTTGGAAGAATAAAAATATTAGAGAGAAAAATATAGAAATATTTATTAGTTATCGAAATAACAAAAGAGTGATATTTTTATTCCTATTTTTAAGTGTTCAATTCTCGACTCCGTTCTAGTTCGTCGGAGCTCGTAAATCTGGTGTGCTACAGATTTAGAGACGTTTGCCGCTGTATTTTTTGGGAAGTTACGCCTAAATCGTTAGCTGCCACACGGGGCGTATTCTTCTTGCGGAAAGAGTTTTACTCGCCTCGGCTAAAATCTTTTTGTTTTTTTTTTAAGTTTTAATTTATTTTTCAGTTCGATTGTAATTTTTTATTTTTTAGATTATTTGTAAGAACTGAAAAAATACATATCAGTTCGTAGGATTCTCGTGTATTTTACACCCGTATATCTAACAATCGCAAGAAGAATAAAGTCAACCTACTGAACTGATGGCTTCCACAGGAAATGGTTTCAACAATCAACATTCGGTCAATCATGTACCTGTTGTCCATGTCCCTACTGCTGAAAAGCCCGAAAAATTCAACGGGCTTGATTTCAAGAGATGGCAACAAAAGATGCATTTTTACCAGACCACTTTGGGTTTGATGAAATACCTGAAGGACGACCCCCCGGTCATTGCGGAAAATGATACCAATGCTGAACTACGCACTGCGTACGAGGCTTGGGGGCAAGGTGATTACCTTTGCCGTAACTATGTCCTGAATGGGTTGATGAAATACCTGAAGGACGACCCCCCGGTCATTGCTGAAAATGATACCAATGATGAACTACACACTGCGTACGAGGCTTGGGGGCAAGGTGATTACCTTTGCCGTAACTATGTCCTGAACGGACTTAGTAACAAGTTGTATAATGTATACAGCTCGGTTGGTTCTGCCAAAGAGCTTTGGGCTGCTTTGGAGAAGAAGTACAAGACTCAGGATGTCGGGAAGAAGAAATTCATCGTCGATAAATTTCTTGACTTCAAGATGGTCGACTCAAAGACCGTTGTGTCTCAAGTGCAAGAGTTACAACTCATCTTGCACGATATCCATGCTGAGGGAATGTCTCTGAGCGAGTCATTCCAAGTTGCGGCTGTGATTGAAAAGCTGCCACCGGGTTAGAAAGGCTTCAAGAACTACCTCAAACATAAGAGGAAGGAAATGAGTCTTGAAGACCTGGTTGTTCGTCTTCGTATTGAGGAGGACAACCGTAATTCATCGGCGAAGACTCCTATGATGGAGTCTCGTACTAACTTACTGGAGCAAGACAACTCGAGCAAGAGGAAGTCCCTCGACAAAGGGAAGCAGCCAACCAAGGTTTGGAAGTTTACCGGTACCTGCTACAACTGTGGAAAACCAAACCATATGGCGAAAGACTGCAAGAGGCCAAAGAAGGTTGGGTCAAAGAAAGGGCAACCAAGTGCCCTTGTTGCTGAACACGGCCCTGTGCCGGGTGAACTGACCGACTTTGATATGTCGGCAGTGGTATTTGAAGCCAATATGGTGGATAACCCAAAGGAGTGGTACATCGATACTAGTGCCACTCGTCATGTGTGTTACGACAAGGAGGTATTTTCTGAATACACTCCTGCTGCGAGTTGAAAACTTCACATGGCAAACTCCTCCACGGCTGATGTGGCTGGAGTAGACACTGTGGTGCTGAAGCTGAGTTCTGGAAAGGAGTTGAAGCTTAAGGATGTTATGCATGTCCCAGACATCAACAAGAATTTGATCTCCGGATCTCTTCTTGTTGAGCATGGATTTAGGCTGGTGTTTGACGCTAAGAAATTTGTTCTTAGCAAATTTGGAACATTCCTTGGTCTTGGATATCTCGACAAGGGTTTGTTCAAAATGAATGTAATGGAGAAGAACCGTGTAACCGTTGATAATGAAAAGCCTATTTCTGTTTATACTATTGAGTGCTTTGATTCATGGCATATTAGATTGGGACATGTAAATCTAAATGCAATTAAACGGTTGATGAATTTAGAATTAATTCCTAATTCTAAATTTGATACAAATACAAAATGTGAAATTTGTATTGAAGCAAAAATTGCTAAGTTGCCTTTTCACTCGGTGGAAATGAGTACTGAACCATTAGGCTTGATCCATACTGATGTATGTGATATGAAAAGTGTACAAACAAGAACGGGTAAAAAGTATTTTATTACTTTTATCGATGATTGCACAAGGTATTGCTACTTATATTTGTTAAGAAGCAAAGACGAGGTTGTGGAAGCGTTTAAAATCTATAAGACCGAAGTTGAAAATCAACTCGGCAAAAGGATTAAAATAATCCTAAGTGATAGGGGTGGGGAGTATGTAGCTCCTTTTGAACAAATATGTTCTGAATATGACATAATTCATCAAACGATGGCCCCTTATTCTCCACAGTCGAACGGTGTTGCTGAACGCAAGAACCGTACGTTAAAAGAAATGATGAGTGCCCTGTTGATAAATTCTGGATTACCTCAAAACATGTAGAGGGAAGCTGTTTTAACAGCAAATCATATCCTGAATAAAAATCACCTTAAGGGAAAGATGAGACTCTTTACGAAATGTGGAAAAATCGTAAGCCGTCTTATAAATACCTGAAAGTGTGGTGGTATTTGGCTAAGGTTTCAATACCTGAACCCAAACAAATGAGAATCGGACTAAAGACTGTCGATTGTGTATTTATTGGATATGCGTACAATAGTACGGCATATAGATTTCTGGTTCATAAATCAGAAAATCCAGAGGTATCTGTGGGTACTACAATTGAGTCGAGGAATGCTATATACTTTGAGAATGTTTTACCTCTGAAGGATAGGGCAGAATCTAGTTCTAAACGAACGTATGAAATTGCTAGTGGTTTTGTACCAGAGGGTAGTGATGAAGAACCGAGACGAAGTAAAAGGGTAAAAACGGCGAAAACGTTTGGACCTGATTTTATTACGTACATGTTGGACGATGAACCGAGTTCCATTAAAGAATCTCTGTCCAGCCAAGATGGACCACTCTGGGAAGAAGCTGTAAATAGCGAAATCGAGTCCGTTATGCAAAATCATACTTGGGTGTTGGTTGATCTCCCTGATGGTTGTAAACCTTTAGGATGTAAGTGGATCCTAAAGAAGAAATATAAAGCTGATGGATCGATTGATAAGTTTAATGCACGATTGGTGGTCAAAGGCTTTAAACAAAAAGAAAGGTATGATTTCTTTGATACCTATTCACCAGTTACGCTTCTAGCGTCGATAAGAGTGCTTCTCTCGATTGCTGCTTTGCACAATCTTGAGATTCACCAAATGGATGTCAAAACGGCATTTTTGAATGGTGAATTAGAAGAAGAAATATACATGGAACAACCTGAAGGGTTTGTTGCACCTGGACAAGAGATAAAGGTGTGTAGATTGATCAAATCCTTGTACGGACTGAAACAAGCTCCGAAACAATGGCATTTGAAATTTGATGATGTGATGTTGTCAAATGGTTTCAAAATCAACGAATGTGACAAATGTGTTTATGTTAAGAGTACAACAAATACATTTGTGATTGTATGTCTATATGTAGACGATATGTTGATCATGGGGAGTAGTTATGAAGTGATCATGGATACGAAAAGAATGTTGAAAAGAAATTTCGACATGAAAGATATGGGTTTGGCTGATGTTATTCTTGGAATAAAAATTATTAGAACCCAAGATGGAATTGTCTTGTCACAATCTCATTATGTAGAGAAAGTGCTCAAGAAATTTGATACCTATGACGGTGCACAGTCTAGGTGTAAAACACCCCTTGATCTTAGTATAAATCTAGTAGCCAATAAAGGTCAACCAGTGGCTCAGTTGGAATATTCACGGATAATAGGGAGTCTCATGTACTTGACGAATTGTACACGTCCAGATTTGGCCTATCCGGTGAATAAGTTGAGCAGATTTAAGAGCAATCCCAGACATGAGCACTGGAATGCGTTGAAAAGGGTACTTAAATACTTGAGGTACACCCTTGAATACGGGCTAAAATACTCGAGATATCCAGCTGTACTTGAAGGGTACTGTGATGCAAGCTGGTTATCATAATCGAGAGATTCTCACTCCACTAGCAGATATGTTTTCTGTATTGGAGGAGGTGCAGTTTCATGGAAATCCACGAAACAAACTTGTATAGCTCGGTCAACGATGGAATCAGAATTCATCGCTTTAGATAAAGCGGGTGAGAAGCCGAGTGGCTTAGAAATTTTTTATCCGATATTCCATGTTGGGATAAGACTTTGCCGCTTGTGATGATTCACTGGGATAGCCAAGTTGCTATAGGTAAAGCGCAAAGCAATTTGTATAACGGTAAGTCTATACATATTCGTCGAAGACATAATACCGTACGTCAATTGATCTCAAATGGTATTATTTCCATTGACTATGTGAAGTCTAAGGAAAATTGGGCTGATCCTTTGACAAAAGGATTGAATAGATATCAATTGGGATTTTTGCTAGAGGGAATGGGCTTAAAAATCCACAATGTAAAGAATGATCATAGTGGTAACCCTACCATGATGAGTGGAGATCCCACGAACTTGGTTCAAAGGGAAAACTAAGCTATGAAAATTCAGTTGAGCACTTGGAACATATGAATGTCCAAAGCTATTCCCTAAAGCACTCCAAGTGCAAGATGACCTGTTGATTGTGGTGAGGGTAAGTCATGTGGACTTTTAGTGAATCCCTAACCTTGTAAAGGTTGAGTATGGTAGGATACTCTTGATAGGGAGGTCACCTATATAAGTGTGAAGTGAGGGCCGCTTCAAATGTAAACACTTATGAATCCAAAGTGTTGTCCATGGCCAAAACGGTCACAACGATAGAACGGAATGGAGTTAAGACTCTATTATGTAAATATCATTGTCTCGGTGTACACAACGGAGAATAGTTCAAGGCATCATGTCCACTAGTCCGCCAGTGCATCCGATGATGTTTACTAAGAAAGTTGCAAAGCCAAAAGCTACCTTCTCTGATACAATAGAGTTTTGTAAGGATTTAGCACAATAGTATATATATTTCTAATTTACACTTTTGTGGGTGATTGTGGAAAAAGTGTAAAGGGGCGACTGCTACGCTGCTCCACTTGATTAAATAAAAAAAACATATATACAGAGTTGCCTAATTTCAGTCGCCCCCCACATCTCAATTCCCTATAAATAGAGGAAGTTCGGGCATAAAGAAAAGTGCACAGAAAAACAGAAGAAAATAAGAAAAAGAAAGAGAGAAAAGAAAGAAAATCAATCCAAAATAATTTTGAAGGGATAAAAATATCAGAGAGAAAAATATAGAAATATTTATTAGATATCGAAATAACAAAAGAGTGATATTTTTATCCCTAATTTTAAGTGCTCAATTCTCGACTCCGTTCTAGTTCGCCGGAGCTCGTAAATCTGGTGTGTTACAGAAATAGAGACGTTTGTCGTTGTATCTTTGGGGAAGTTACGCCTGAACCGTTAGCTGCCACACGGAGCGTATTCTTCTTGCGGAAAGAGTTTTACTCGTCTCGGCTAAAATCTTTTCGTTTTGTTTTTTAAGTTTTAATTTAATTTTCAGTTATAATTTATTTTTCAGTTTGATTGTAATTTTTTAATTTTTAGATTATTTGTATAAACTGAAAAAATACATATCAGTTCGTAAGATTTTCGTGTATTTTACATCCGTTTATCTAACATTTTATGCCTGACCTGATCCGGGTTAGGTCTCATAACCACTATGTCTTTTGTTTTCAAACACTCTCAGGTAGCGGCAATGTAATTTTTGTCCAGCTTCGTCATCTACACAAAAATAATGGTATAAAATATAATTGGATATAAAAGCAAGTGTCGATTCGTAGATTAATGCAAACACATCACATTTTTTCTTTTATGAAATGCTATCGGTATATTAAATATTATTTTAATTTATGAATTGTCAAAATCAAATAATAAATAAAAACTTATTAAATATTCTTTTTAAAAAATATAAAATATTAAAAATTCTAAATTGATTTCTTTTTAAAAAAGATATATGAAATTATTACATTATACTAATTCTGGAGAGTTGTAGGCAGATTAGTAAATTCTTATATTTTTTCATTGATATATTGCAATATGTCTTTTGATTTGATTTATTTAATAAAAATAATATAATTTAATTACTATTTTATTTAAATAAAATTTAAGTTTGAACAATTTAATTAAATAATATAATTTTTAATTATCATACAACATAAATAATATTTAAAATCACTGTCAATGTTTTCGATATAATGACGGTAAAAAAGTAAAAAACAAATTCTAAAAATAAAGATTTTCCAATCGAATTTTTTACTTTTATATAAAAATTCTATAATTTTATGATTTATCACAAAAATTTCATTTTGCTCAATATTTAATTTACAAAATTAGCCTTAATATTAACACAATATTTGTTTTATAAAGTTATTTTTAGTATTGCTTTTCCGCATCTTAAAATTTTACCTTCTTTTTCACTAATCGAAAGGGGTTGAAAATTATAGGAGTGTTACCTTCTTTCTCAAGACTGTCCAGATGGGCAGCTGGTAAGTGTTGTCGTAGGCACCTAAATTAACCTTGCTTAAAAATATGTAATAGTGTGAGCAAGGATCGTATCCACGGAGAGAAGTACACTAAATCTATCAACTATGTAATTAAAAAGGGGGATTTTGAATTAATGATCTAATTAACTAGAAATTACCTATCAAACAATAAATAAAAATAATAATAAAATAAAATTCAAGAGATGAAAAATAAATATAATATGAATATGTCTTGGTTGAATTGATTTCCACCCTAGACTGTTCCACTGATCATTGATGCAAAAATATAAACTCACAATTCACGCAACTGTCGTTGAATATAAATTCTATCTCCTAATTTAGTCACGCAAAATAAATCCTTCTACGAGACTCTTATAACTAGTTAATTCCCAACATCGTGAATAATTATTCTATCAATAGCATTAAATACAAGAGATCGACAGTCCAACCAATAAATAACTAATCCGTTAAATATTAACTTGTTCAATTATTTCGCCTAAGAACGACAACGCCTAAATCCAGTCAATCATCTATCTTAGTTGCTTCTAGCGAAAGACATATGATCTAAATCTGACTCAAGTATCAATCAAGCAATAGATCATAAGCATAGAATAATAGGTGGTCAATCCATCAACTACACATAACAATTATAAAAATATGCACACGAAACATTGATGCAAAAAATATATGAATTGGAATAAAACTAATTCGATCTCACAGTAGTAGGTCTGGGGTTTCGATCGTCTTCAACCAAGACAAAGATAAATTAGCCGCGCAGGGCTATCATAAAATAATCCAAAAGAAAAGAAAAAGAAAAATAATGAAGATGATGAAAGAGAGAGCCGCTGATGTTGTATTCTGTTCTGCGTTCTTTTCCCTAGCAGATCCCTTCCTTTTAGCGTGCGGCTGGTGTTATAATAGGTTAAGTACTGATTGGGCTCAATCGTTAAATTAGGCCCAATTGAGAAATCTGTTCCAGAATAATACCAACATGACCATGTTGCATTTGAACTATAATATCAACACTGCCATGTTAGTTATAAACGTTTTCTCTTCCCAGGCACATCGAACTCTCAATTGCTCCAAAGTCGAATCTTCTATTTGACATGCTAAAGAGCCTTAGATCTGCACAAAATTTCCAACACCGGTAGTTTTCACTCGAAAATACAACATAATGTCAAACATATGTCAATTGAACTCAAATAGTTAATATAAATTCTAAATTAATCCATTAAATCGACACATATTTTTGACTTATCAGCTGCCAATTGTAAGAGCTACTCGTTTCTACTGCCCGAGTGCCCAAACTGCCTGATTATGTTAGGCCACGTGGTTCTATTCACATGTAGTTCTTAGTCTAATAATATTCCTTCTTATCCTTTAAGTATGATGTTCACATTTTTCTAGCTTATTAGATAGTCTAATTGTGCGACCAATTCAATTCTCTGCGAGGTAGGTTTCTCTGTTATTTTGTATATGGACTTTTATCCCTTAGGTCGTGTCGTCGACCTGTCAATCTCCAAGTCGAGTTTCTACCAGGCTGACCGAAAGCCCTAACTCAACCTGTTGGTGAGTTCTCTTATCTATGAGGTCACTATCAACTTTGTGATTCTTCGGCCTCTGGTGTCCTTGTTGTCCGATCGACGTGTCGGTCCACATTGTCCAGTCGAACCACTTCGTAAGTCATACTCGACCTGGTATGGTATCTCATATCACATCTCAAACTGTATTTTTACTGTTCATCTTGTGCATTGTAATTTTTAGTTTTTAATCAATATTTCTTTGATTTTATTATATATATGAATTATAACTTTATAATTAATTTTATTACGTAAAGTCCCAATCGAATTTAAAAAAAAATGTGGTTTAATTTATTAAGTTGTAAAATATGTGGGTAGTATTGAAAAGTTGTAAAACTTGATGTAAAAGAAAATATTAATGAGAATACTCTTTTGGGTTTGAAAATGATTTTTTGAGTTGAAGATGAATTATTGTTTGATGTGATAGTTACTGCAAAATGAGTTTTAATTTTTTGGTTGGAAATGACATAATGTGTCACTCTCATTTTCTCTTTTTTTGTCTGGTAGTGATAATAATAAAATTAAGATTTGCTTAACTAAATTCCCCAATGATTTGTAGATGTTCACTTCAAGTGGACCACTTTTAAATTATAAATTCAAATGCTTTCCTCAAGAAACCACAGAAGTACAATCTTTATATATTTAGATACCCATAATGCAAAGTGGAGTACAAAAGTTATAATTCAGAATTTGGTGGGCTTAAAGCCTCTCCTGGTTTGCAATACAGCGCAGGTTCAAGAGGGAAAAAAGGAAAGTCTTTATTTCCTTGAATTATAAACTAAAATAAAATAAAATAAAAATAAAAAGAAAAGGAGGAACCCTGTGCTAATTTAGATGGCTATCCTTCAATTCAGATAACAGCTAGCTGTACACAANAACACAAAAAACAAAAAAAAAAAAAAAACAAAAACAAAAACAAAAAAACAAAAAGAAAGTTAACAAGTATCTTTTAAGGCCTGTGGAGGACATATCATTTTGTTTTTCCATAGTGCTTTGTGAATTCTGTATCTAGTGTCGAATGTTGTAACATAAATTGAGGGTTTAAGTGCTGTGGAACAAAAGTGAGAATCCTCGAATTTAGCCTAATAATAGACTGACTGAGGGGTGTCATATATGTTGAATTTCACTAGTTTTTTTTTCTCAATCAATTTAATTAATTTGATTTATAGGCTTATGCATGCACCTTGTGGGGAGCAATATATAATGGAAGGATTTAATTGCTTTATTGTGGATGGTACAGAAGTAGTTGTTTCATCAAACTACCGATACCCATCCATAGTATACTCACTATGGCACGATCTTTGAAAAATTACATAATATAATTAGTAACTTAGGATAGATGTAAATTGTGTCCACTAACTATTTTATTGTAAAAACATAATGGATAAATTATCTTCCTCATCACATATGTTTTACTTTTAGTAAAAAACAATGTAACGGTAATTTTTTGGATATATTTTGACACAACATTGTCACATTTTTTATCAATTTTTTTCATTTAATGCATGGTGTACTGTCCGATGAACAGTAGTCGAGTCATTCTTACTATTGCCATGTTTGTTTTTTGGCGTTTTGGCCAAATTGCTATTTTAGTGATTTTGACCGATCCAAAAACACTAAAATTATGCTATCATGCATATTTGGTTAAATAATCTTTTTTATTTAGTTTTTTTGTACAAAAATGCTAAATTTGAAACGCCACGGATAGAAGCGTACATTGGCGTTTTCGTTTTTCTCATCGTTGGTTAATTGGACCAATTTCTTTTTCCTTCAAAATGATCTCTTTTTCCACTACCCATTTTTTTTTTCTTTTTGTTGTGCTTTTTTCCATTGTTTTTATCTTTTGCTAGAGGTGATGTGCATATATATATATATATATGTGTGTGTGTGTGTGTGTTCTATTTATATTATTAATGTTTGAGTATTATATTGAATATTGATACAACTTGAATGGAAAGCTATGTTTTTAATTATGGTTGTTATTATTATGCAAATAAATTTACTTCTTTTTTTTATACTTTAGTTGCGTTTGAATGCCTTAATTGCGTTATATTTAGTTTTACTAGTTTTTGTCACGTGCATTTGCACGGAAAACTATATGATACATGAAAAAATAATAAAAATTATAAACAACAGTAAAAATCATAACAAATTCATTGAAAAAAATTAAGAAAAAAAATATAAATATTCTTAAACACTTCTTTATAAAACAACGTCGTGGTTTTTCTATCGTCAAAATCTCTTTCAGCTGAAATCAAAATCTTCAAACCCCACTGACTCGTAACTCTAAAAAGCGCCACGTATAATTGCTCATGCTCTTCAGTAGTAAGCCCACGTGCGACAGAGACTGTCTTTGACTCTTATTGATCATGTCATAGCATAGGAAACACTTCTTTATATTGTTTGTCCTCGACTCTTTGTCCTCGACTCTTATTGATTGATAGAGATTGTCCTTACTTCTTAATAAAAAAAATACCATCTAAATATAAATGAGTAAATATAATATTAATTTTTTATATAAACAAAAAATTTAAAGTAATTGATAATGAGTATAGAATTACCCTTGCGGATTCAAGTTATTTCAACGATGTTCTTTTTATATATCTAAGATTTAATTTTTTTTTCTGATTTATATGAATATAAGCACATTTGACTAATTTTTATAAAATTATTGAAAAAAGTTACTATTTTTTTGAAAAACTAATAAGATATTAAGATAATACTATACTTAACATAAATGTGGGATTAATTAAAATAATTTTTTTTAATTTAGTCATTAACTAATTAAATTTAACTATACAAAACCTTCTTAAATGTGAGATTAATGAGTAATTAATTAAAAAAAATGTAACTCCTTTTGGAGGGAAAGTGAAAATATTTTTATTAAATGTTTTATTAAATGGGATTAGCTAGCAATTATATATATATAGATTATATTCCAAATCACTTTAATAAATAATTAAAAAAATTAATTATTTTTATTTTCTAAATAGTTATAAGCTCAACATAAATATGAATGATAAAGTATGTTAATGACTTTATAAGTACTTTTACATGTTAACAACTAATTAAAAGTAACTAATTTTACCAAACACTCTATTACAAACCGCTAACACAATTAGTTGGTCAAAACAGCCAACACAATCTGTTAGTTAAATCAACTAATGCAATTCTCTAATAGTTATCAGCTAACCGTTGATTACCAAACAAGGCCTATAAGTAGTCCTAGGAATCCACTCAAGATATAAATTTTCTCAATTAATACCGCATTAAAGGTGAGTACGTACCTGAGTTCATACGGACCTCACTTGTACTTATTTTCTGGATATTCAGCATATAATACCAAACTAAAAGAAATTAAGTTTCATATTAACAGTATTAATCCATCATTATCAGTTGATCAAATCCGTTGGTCAATAGTTTAAACAATTGTCATATTTAAATATATAGTCTTACTAAGTTAAAACAATTCTTAAATACGGTAAATGCTTAGATTATGTTAGGGGTATATTTTGATCCCAAATCTTTCAACCCAAACACACGGGTCATCATCCTTCTCCTTCATTTAGACAACCATCCTCATGATGGCCTCTACCGACGCTGTCCCCGATCTCTGCCCAACCCCAGCTCACAACCCACGATCTCCACCCAACACGTCATAAGAAAAAACTGCTCGCACGATTCTTGCTTGGAAAAGAAAATTTCTTCATGCATTTTCTTTCGGAAATTGACACATCTCCTTCCCAAAATTTCGCCGGTCTTCTTGCTTGTCGCACCGGAAAAAGTGCAGCCCTACATATGCCGTCGAAAGTCTCGCAGCCAGTAGTCGTACCCTACTGCCGCAAGCAACCGCTGCCCGAACTGTTGACCAGAAACTCTTCTTTGGCCCTCCTCATTTCGTCTCTGGCATTCGTTCAGGCCCACCGGTGTCTGCTGCGACTAACAATATCTCGCCTCGACTTTTTCACATTCACATATACCTCATTCGCCACAATTCAGGCCAGGTATGCCTTTGCCCGGTGTGTTCAGTCCTCCTTTAGGTCGTCTGGACAGAGGTCTCTGATGCATTTTGTGTTTTGATACTCAGGTATCCGTGAGCTTTTCGTTGGCACGACTTATAATTTTTGGGTTTATATTTTTTGTTGATTAGTCGATAATGGATGCATTCAGTTTATAATGAGTTTAATACTATTTTTTTGTCATCAATGGGAACGGCATTTTTGTTTATATACCATTTATGTATAATATATGAATACAATTAATTTTACTGTTTGGTATTTATTTTAATATTGTAATATTATGATATGCTTATTTTTTGTTTATGCATTCAAATTTTAGACAACTTGTTATGAATCTTTGACTCAAACTACTTACGTCCGGCCAAAGAGAGTAAACAACAAAACACTATAATTGTAGTTTATATGTTATTTATTAACTGGCCGTTTATAATCAATATATCATAATCTATACTTATATAATAAGAATTAACATTTATCCAAAATAGTAGGTCAAATTATGATCAATGTCGGATTTGCATTAAATATTTTCCAAAACTGGTAAGTTTTTGTCCTTTTCACACTTCTCATTAATTATGTCCTTTTCACACTTCTTATTAATTATGTCTTTTTCACACATCCAATTAATTAATTAATTACGACATAATTATCATAAATCATTCCATCTAAGCTTTTATCGTGAAAATGTATAGCGATTTGTTATTACCTCATCCCATTGATATTTCCATGAAGCGTCCTTATCGCGTTCTATTTTTTGGCAACCACTCTATATCAATAACCGGATATTTGGTTAATGATAGCACACGGCTTTATTTCAAGGAGCCGATATTCTTTGACCTTTAATTAATCTGAACTGATTGCCTTGACTTTTCAATTTTTAAAAACTCTTTTTTTAAATATTTCGGATTAAGATTCGGATTTCATTATACAAGTCATCGGATTGTTTGAATGAAAATGAATGAAAAGAACACCAACAACAGGTAGCCTTATTCATATAACCAATCCTAAAATATTAGTTTGTTCACCAAAAAGAGACAAATCCTAGAAATCCTAAAATATTAGTTTGTTCACCAATCCTAAAATATTAGTTTGTTCACCAAAAATATTAGTTTGATTTTCAGGATTTGTCTCTTTTGAAAATATTAGTTTGTGATAATGAGGAGTTACCAAATAATTAAACTCATAATGTTGTATACAAGGAGGTTTTTAATAATATATGATTGTTACCGAACTTTTTATGATTCAACAATGTTCCTATGTATTTTAATGATTTCAATTTCGATCCTAATGCACGTAAGGTTATATTATTCTTCCAAATTCTACATCCCGTGCATCGCACGGGTTACGTACTTATCCTCCAAATAAATATATCTCGTGCTTCGCACGGGTCACGTACTATATATATCTCGTACATTTTTCTTTATTTATGTATATAATTATAAGCCTGGATAAATAGCCTTAAAATTGTGCACCCCGTGCATCGCACGGGCTCTGTACTAGTTACTTTAACAGTCTGATGTTTATGTTGTATATAAACGTTCTGTAACCGGTTCAAGAATCGGCCACTCGTAGGGCAGGGGTGTTGTCTCGAGCTCGAATCCGCGCAACTCGGGATCGTCGGGCCCGTCAGCGATGTCAACCGGTCGATGTCGTCTATGATGCAACCTTAGTTCTCGCGGGTGCCTCAGATAGCGATGTCCCCTATGGCCTACCCCCAACAGCTGCCGCAAACGGTGGCTCTAGCTCTGAGATATGTCATATCTTTTTTTTTTTTTTAATATTCATCTCATAAGCGATAAAGATATAGTTTCCAAAATGTATGTCTCGGTTACCTATTTTTTGTTCTTTGATTGGGGAGAGAGATTACGAGATAACTATTTGGTATATGTGGAAATAAAATTTTTTTGTTGCAATATAATTGTAATCCAAAAAATCACTTAACATAAGTGGAAGTAAGAAAGAATATTGTAGCCACTTGTATACCTTAGCAAAAAATAATACTAACTTAAGTAAATTGCAATGACTATGGCCCAACACATTAGTTAATGGAT
>BKCP01006660.1:302719-317373 GCA_008636005.1 Striga asiatica | reverse complement strand
AAAGCATAAATGTGCAATTTAAACACCAATAATGCAATGACTAAGCTCTAGATACTCAATAAATATGGTGTAAAATCACACATGAACAACACACTCACAAATACGACGCCTATATGCAGACACTGCCGGTCATCAGCGCCACCCGCCGATTGCCGCCGCTAGCCGACGTTCGCTGCCGCTGGAAGCCGCCGAAATCCGCCACTGTAGGATCCAACGGTCATGGCTTCACAAGAGCTAAGCAGATCGGCCGTCTCCTCAGCGCCATCCACCAGGGCCGCCCACGACCGCCATCTATCCCGCCGCTCGCAGTCGCCGGAATCCGCCATTAATCCTTCGAATGGACATGGCTTCACTAAATAAAAGCAGATCGACCGGCTCTTCAGCGCTATTGACCAGCGCCGCCAATGACCACCGTCAATCTGCCGCTCTCTACCACCTCGTCATGCCGCCGGGCAAGATGGCCGATGTGCAATGTCCAGTGACGGGATGAAGAATGAATTTGGATTGTGGGGTCTTTTCTTTGAGAATTTGACAATTTCAAAGGATCCAATTGCAATTTCAATATTCTTACTAAAGTTCAATTTAGTCCTTGGGTCTAATATGAAATTTATGAAAATATATATAAAGAATATGTTCTTTGAAACATCTAATCTTCACAAGGGGATTTTTTTGAACATTTTTTTATGCAAATATATATTGTTCATTTTCAACAAAAATACATATAATAATATTAAATAAAAATATTAAAATACTAGATATATTTTATAATATAATTAATAAAATAATTAATTTATTTAGGTTAATTTCATTTATCTTCTTAACCAAAGTTACTATAAAGTGGTAAATAAAAAATGTAGCGCACTTTATAAAAACAAAATGGTGCACTATATAAGACAACATGTTGCACTTTATAACACGACACATTGCACTTTATAAAACGACACGTTGCATTTTATAAAACGAGAAGCTACATTTTTATTACCAAACCCCACAATTAACGTTAATATTTTTAGCCAAAATACCATACAACATAAATTTAAAAAATGAATCTACATAATATTTTAACATCCACCACATTATTTGTCCTCATAAAACACAAGCACGCTAATATACCAAAATTATGGTAGTGCACTTTATAAATCAACACGTTGCATTTTATAAAATAATACGTTGCACTCTATCAAATAGCATGAAAACATGAATTTTGAAATTGTTTAGAGTATTTTCAAACAAAAATAATATAAAATGTTAAATAAACACATTAACATATATAATATATTTTTTTCAACCAAAAAATATCAAATATATTTTTATATATAAATAATAAATTATTTTAATTCTTTCAATAATAAATTCAAACTAGAGATTTTAATTTATTAAAATACGTAGCACTTTATAAAACAATACGTTGCACTTTAGAAGATAACACGTTGCACTNAGAAAAAAAAAAATCAGCCAAAAATAATATGAAAATAATAAATAAAACTATTCACATAAATATAATTTTAATATAATAGTATAATTCCATTAACCGAACCGAGTAAACCAAATAATTATGTTCATTTTCATATTAATTTGGGGCAAGAGATCGGTTGGTTCAATCTGCACAATACAAACCAAACCCGTGCACCATAGTGGTGTACGAATTGCACCTTAATAATTATTAGATTGCACTGTATATTTTGTTTACATATATACAATTTTTTTAATTAAAAGATAATAAAAATAATATTAAATACTAATCATTTTTTTACAATAAATAATATAATTTATATCGGTTATTTTGATTATTTATGTTAACTGAAAAATTAAACCGATTATGTCGAAACCAAAATTTTCATTTCGAATTTTAAAATTTCGGTTCAATTATCATTTTTTACATTAAAAAACTCGATTATGTCTGTTAGTTTTTGACGTTTTCTTTGATTTTATTTAGATAACAACAAAACTCTATTATTATTATTATGTTAAAAGTATTATTATTTTTAGCCTTTAATTTTTAATAAATTGTAAAGGTGTAATAAACAAAATATTGTGTAGTGAGCTAAGTAATTTCCTAGAATATTCTTGGGCTCATATAAAACACACATACATGAGTCCATTTGATTTTGGGCTTTGAGATGTACTAAAAATCATGAAGTCAACATGGGCCACATTATGAGTATGACTTTTTGGATTAGTCTCATCTCAAATATCCTAAATTGCATAAAGGTCCTTGTGAATTATCTAATTTTCAAAAGTAAGACCCTAGCCTTAAAATCAAAGAAAACGCCACTGTTCTTCGTCCGTCACTGTTCTTCGTTCGTCACTGTCAATGGCCTTTCAGCAGCGCCCGATCTCGTCTGCCGGCTCTCGCCGTGAAGAAATTTTAGAAATCGAGCACCGACTCTCCTCCGCTGGTTCTCCGGCGAGAATGGCGAGCTCGATTCCTGTTTATTCTCGGCGATGGAGATACACGGCACTCAGTGGCCAGCTCGGCAGCGTCCGAAGCGGCGGCTCGTGGCATATTTCGGTGGCCATGAGCAACGATGTATGGCTTGGACGTCTTCTCCGGTTGATTCTCGCCGGAGTTTCAAAAACTCCACCTTGGCCGGCGAGTCTCCGACGAGATGGAGGAACGGGTCATATTGCAGACGGCGGCGGGGTGGCGGACGGCTGCCGGATATTGGATGCAAAGTGTATGTGTGTGTGTGTGTGTGCCCGTCTGCGTGTGAAGTGTGTGTTTGTGTGTGTGTGAGAGAGAGAAAGTGTAATTAGGTTAGATTAATGGGGATGGGACCCACTATGAGTTGGCATTGACTTTGATTTGTGGTTTGTGTAATGACAATTGTACCCTTAATTAGTGGTCAAATGTGTACATTTGACTACAATATATGTTAAATTACCATATTGCCATTAATGATTGACCATATTTTGACTTGATCATGACCATTAATATGTTGGATCCAATGATCCAGAATCATTCTTATTTCTTTCATTAGCTCTCTTTCTCATATGATCCCTTCTCTGGATCGCGCTCCTGTGAGAATGGTGCTCAGTAATAAATAATTCAGGCAAAGAAATGAGTGTAGTGCCAGCTAGGTATAATTTAATAGGTTTTTTTAAATTCTTATGAGTGAGTAATTATATATATATATATATATATATATATATATAAGATCGCGCTCCTGTGAGAATGGTGCTCAGTGAAAGAAATAATAATAAATCTTACCCGTCGGATCTGACAATCTAACAACTCACAGAAAAGCTAGAATTATATCATTATTAAGGGTATTTCGGACATTTTAAATATCTACTAGTTGACCACACTATACACATCAGCACGGGTCCCACAACCATTACTCATCCAACTCACGCAGCCCCACGCCAATCTTACCTACCCCACCCCCTCTCTCTCTCTCTCACACACACACAAACCACCAGCACACACATCCCGTACACACACTTTACACACGACTCCCACACCCAAACACACACACACACACCCACAGGCCACACACAACACCATTTTCGTTGCCTTCCCCGTTCCACCGCATCCGTCGCCGTCAGTTCGCCGCCGCCATCAGTCCGCGCCTCCCGCCTTTACTTCGCCGTGAGATCTGAAGCTTTCAGCAACCGCCCGCCGACAGGATCTAGAATCGTCTTCAGTATGCCGCCTCGGAGGGCCGTCTTGCCGCCGCCTGGAAGACGCGCCAATCTCCAGTTCCGATGACGCCGACGGAAGCCGCTAGCCATGTTCACATACCTCCCGGCGGTTTCAAACAGCAGCGAAAATAGCCATGTTCACATACCTCCCGACGGTTTCAAACAGCAGCGAAAATAATCTCAATTCTTCCGCCAACGCCTACCTGCACCACCAATCTATTCATCCAGAGCGATTTCAGGGCGGAATCGGCCGGACATGGATGTTGATTTTGAAATTAGAGATTTGGTTTTGAGAATTTAATAATTCATAGGGGCTCAATTACAAATTTCAATAATTTGTTTATATTCAATTGAGCCCTTGGGCCAAATCTGTAATTTTTAAAAAATAGATAAAGAAATATTATGTTTTATGTATTTCTGTATACTTATGTTTTATATATTATATTATATTTTTTAAGCAAACAATAATATTAAAGTACTAGATATAATATTATCATAATAATAAAATATTTTAATTATTTAAGTTAACTGAATTAATCACATAAATAATTCAATTATTTATTTAGTTCAATTTTAGTTTAGATTTGCACATAAATTAATTCGGACTGAGTGCACAATAGTTATAAATATTATGCACGTAAGTGACTGTTACAATGCACTATAACGTTAGACCAAATGCATATTAAAGCATTCGAGAATGCACATTGGCACAACAATATGCATTTTTTACAAATATTAAAATATAGGTTATTTCGTTCCAATTTTCACATTATTAACAAAATAAATAAAATGAAATAACAAAACCGATCAAACTATATACAAAAATATTATTTATATTTTAAATAGACATGTATTATTTTATTTCAATAAAAGATAATGTAAATATTACAAACAATTTTAAATACTAATTATATTTTTAGTATTCAAATAATNATTTCAGCATTTTATATATTATTTTTTTAATCAATAATATTATAAAAATATTAAAGTAAACTAATAAAACACTTAATTATATTTTTAATATAAATAAACATTATTTTAAAATAGTACAAGACGAATTCCACAATAACTTCAGAAACCGTGCACAATAGTACAAGACGAATTACACATTAATAATAACTGTCGGAATGCACAATAACAAATAAACTAACAAAAAAAATACTATATAAAAACTATTATTTTATATATGTTATCTATATATATATATATTATTTATGTTCAACAAACAACAATATAAAAATACTAAATAAAAATTATAAATATTAAATAAATTCAAATTATGTAAATAATTTGATAAAAATACTCGCTCAATATATTGCACAAGCATAATGATGTCAGATAACTGTAATTTATGTCAATGTGAATGCACATTATTGATTTTTATTTTATATAGTCTTTTGAACTAATAATTATAAAATATTAAATATAAATATTTAAATATTAAATAAATACTAGTTCGGTTCTATTAAGTATGAGGTATTTTTAATGTGCATGTTCTCATATAATATTGTGCAATTTATTAGTTATTATTGTAATGTAATAGACTCTTATTAAATTACAGATTTGCCCTACTTACTAAATTGAAATAAATTGAAACTTAAGAAATTGCAATAAGGTCCTTAAAACATATCAAATTTTTGAAAAGGAACCCCACAATCACAACACCTCTCGTCACCCAATCCAGTCGCCGGAGCCACCACCCGCCTGCCCCCGTTATCGCCGCCACCGTCATGGCAGCCGCCGTCATCGCCTATCAAGCCCTACCCCCGAATTTTTCTTCATCTGCAACCCCTTCCACCCGACTGATTCCTCCGTCACAAATAAGGAAACAAAAATCGTCAAATTCGTCCAATTGCTCAACTCCGGCGACGGGACCATTCTCTGCGGACGTGGCAGATCTTCTGTGTGTGTGTGTGTTATGTGGTCGATCTGGACGGAGAACCGCAATGATGTTGGCGGCGGTGGCTGAAGGTGGAGGAGCTGTGGTAGTGTTGCGGCTGAGAAGAGGTTCACCGGCGGCTCGGGGTTCTATGAGATTGGCATAGAGAGAGAGAGAGACAGAGAGAGGTACATACAGACGGCGGCGACCGGCGGCGATCGGCAGCCACGGGCGGCGGCGCGCGGTTTGTAGAGTGCAGTAGCGTGTGGAGAGAATAAGGGTGGAGAGAATAAGGGATAGAGGGGGATGGTGGTGGTCCCATATGTGAGTGGGATTTATTTAAAAAGTCTAATTTACCCTTAATTGATATACTTGACCACATTGTGTGTTAATTTATTATATTGTCATTAATGATTGACCAACCTTTGATTTTATCTTAACCATTGATATGATGTATGTAATGTTTCAGATTCTTTCTTATTTATTTCACTCTGCTTCATTCTTATTTGAGCGTATTTCTATATAGATATAGATTACTTATGTAATTTTAAGGAGTTTAATTGTAGCACTCATGTCAATTAACTAATATCAGACAAAAACCGCTTAATAAGGCGAAAAATAATATTTATTATGTAACTTTTACATACTAGTATTAATTTAATGTAAATTTACAATTAACTAGTATTAGTAGTAATTATTACATAATAAATTAGTTTAAATTATTATTACATTTCATTAATGTATAATGTAACAATTCCACATTAATTGAAAAAAAGAGAGGTTTTTGGGCAGGAAAAAGAAGAGGGGTTTTATTAAATGTTTTATTTATGAATAGGTAATAGAAATATTTGTATTAAATTTTGCATTACTATTTTTATTTAATATAATATATGTCATTTGTACGATTTATCCATCTTATATTATAATATTTTTTCTAACCTATTTCACATAGTGACTTTATAGATAAATTTATTTAATTTCACAAGTAATTTTATTATTTTTTAATATCAACATATAATGTAATGTTTAGTAAATGACATTTATAATTATATATATATATTATATATATATATATATAATATGTATATCAAATAAAAAATCATCAAGAGATTATTAGTTTGATATATCATATAACATAAACTAATAATAAATATTAAATTTTAATATTTTCTTTTAATTTAAGTTTATCAAGCATTTTTATAATTTTGAGAGTCAATAATAGCACAAATAAAAGTTTAAATCGATATGGACAATTCCGAAACACCAAATTTACGTATAGGTTTATGAAATACTAGAATTCAAACATATATATATATTTTTTTCGCAACGATAAAGGATATTATAACACTAAAATGTACAGAATTACAAACCGAGAGTCAACTGACTCGAATAGCAAAGAGTCACTCACATCCGAGTGCTGTAGAACCAAATATAAAAGAAATAGAGCACATGCTAAGGCCAGCTTTTACCTTGACACCCTTAGCATTGCTAAACAAATAGAACAGTACAAATACCAAGATGCTAACTAACAAATAACCTACCAACTGTTAACAGGATCAAAACAAAAAGACAGAGAAACAGAAGGTAAGAAAAGAACAAGTAGAGTGACCACTGAACCGAAAATGGACCTAGACACCTACACTTCACTCTTGCTTGCTGCTTCATCCTCTTCTTGCAAACTCTTGGCAGTCCCTTTGAGCCATTTTAATGACCACAGGTGCTGGCATCCACTCTTTTTTGAAGACCCACAAATTGCGAGCGTTCCACAACCACCATAGCAGGTAGGTTGTAAGCTCAATCCTTGCTTCAGATACTTCCAGCTTGCTCACAGAACACACATCCATCCACCATTGTTCGAAGTTAGCATTGGGAATGTTTGTGAGATCCCAGCTAACAGGTGCTGCTTCCCACATTTCTCTGGCTTTCTTGCATTGGAAAAAAATGTGTTCAGTAGTCTCAAGTCCCTCCCTACAAGTTTGGCATATACAATCCACTAGAAGACCCCTCTTCCTCAGTTTAGTTTTAACAGGTAATGCCTCTGAAAAACACTTCCATAAGAAGTGTTTGAGTTTGCCTTTGATATTGAGTTTTCAGCTCCTCAACCTGGTTTTCCTTAGGTCTCCTGCAGAATTGCTACTCTCAGCCACATCCATGCTTATGAACTTGTCTTTCACCATTTTAGAATAGGCTTTAGCAACTGAAAAGTCCTCAGTGCCTCCTTTTGTCCAAATCCATCTGTCTTTTTTGTTAGGATCAAGAGTATCTATTTGCAGTATGCAAGCACAATCCCTTTCATTGAACAGGCTTCTGACAAGAGAAAAGTTCCACCTTCTGCCTCCATCTTCAAGCAGTTCCCACACCCACTGAAGTTCAGATTCATATCCATCTGGTTTCACTGGAATTCCAGTTTCACTACTCATAATCCAGGGATCATGCCAAATCTTAGTGTTCAGGCCATCTCTGATTTGTACTCTAAAACACTACTTGTACCTGTCTTTAACTGTCGTCCATGTAGCCCACAGCCAAGAAGAACTTTGAGGGGCCCCTGCCTGAAATATGTTCCCAGCAGAAAAGTACTTACTCTTCAAAAGTTTGTTGACCAGGAGATTTGGATTAATAGCAATTCTCCAAATCTGCTTCAGAAGTAGAGCTTCATTAAAGAGTTTTAAATCATGGAATCCCAGTCCACCCAACACCTTAGGTAGAGTAATATCCTGCCATTTTTTCAGTGGATGCCAGATGCTTGCTCACCACCACTTGTCCACCAGAACTTAACACATATTCCAGTAATAATCTGACAAAGGGATTTAGGCATGGCAAAACATGACATGGTGAAGACAGGTAAAGCATTAAGAACAGAATTCAAAAGGACTTCTTTGCCTGCCTGAGATAGGAATGCATTTTTCCAGCTAGAAACCCTTTTCCTCACAGCTTCCACTACATACTCAAAGGTTTGTTTTTTAGACTTCCCCAACCCCAATGGTAGCCCAAGATACTTTAAGGATCTGTGTACTTGTACACCATGAAGAAGATCACAAATTTCAGTCTGCACTCTTTTAGAGACATTTTTGCTAAAGAAAACTGAAGATTTCAGCAAATTAACCCTTTGACCAGTGAATTTATGGTACATATCTAGAATTCTCAAGATATCACCAATAGATGTATTATCTGCACCACAGAATAGCAGGGAGTCATCTGCAAATAGTAGATGAGAAATCTGAATCCCTCTTCTAGCAATTTTGACACATTTCAGATTCCCATTAGCAATTTCTCTTTTGATCAATAAGGAGAACAGTTCTGATGCCAAAATAAATAGATAGGGGGACATAAGGTCCCTCTGCCTCAAACCTCTTGAAGCCCCAAAATAGCTACAAATTTCACCATTTATGTTCACTGAATAGGTGGCAGTAAAGACACATACCATAATCCAATTTACAAAAGTTAAGTGAAACCCAAATTTTAACAAGAACGTTCTTAGACACCTCCATTCAAGCCTATCATAGGCTTTCATCATATCCAATTTCAATGCAAGATATCCCTGATTGCCGGTTCTGTGCCTATTTAAAAAATAGATGACCTCATGTGCAATAATAACATTTTCCATGAGCTTCCTACCAGGAATATAAGCAGCTTGATTCACACTGACACACAAGTGAAGGAAAGGCTTCATTCTTGCAGACAAGATTTTAGATATGATCTTGTATACAACTTCACAGAGGCTTATTGGCCTAAAATCACTCAATGTGGATGGGTTAATGGATTTGGGGATGAGAGTGATGATGGTATGGTTCCAACTTTTCAAGAGCCTTTGAGATTCAAAAAAACTAGCCACAACTTCACATAGATCAGTCTGGATAATGGGCCAAAAATGCTGAAAAAACAGTGGTGACATACCTGAAGCTCCTGGTGCTTTTTCTGGACTCAGGTTAAATAAAGCAGCTTGGATTTTTCCCTCATCAACAGTGGCTATGAGGTTTTGATTAATAGAATGAACAATGACAGTTGGAATTAGCTGGAGGATGTCATTTTAATTAGAGGAGAAGGAGGATTCTGATGTGAACAAATCTGAGTGCAAGGTACACACAGCATTTTCAGTTCCTTGCTTAGTATCACACACTCTGCCTCTGTCTAACACCAGCCTGGAAATGGAGTTTGTTCTTCTTCTTTGAAGAGTTAGAGCGTGGAAAAATTTGGTGTTTTGATCTCCTTCTTTCAACCACTGATTTCTGGACTTCAATCCAAGATCCAAATCTAGATCCATTTCCCCGAATTAAGTACTGATGAAGTCTCCTCGCCACTGAAGAAGCGACATCGCCGGCGGAGGCGAATTCCATACGAGGAGGCACTCGGTAATGAAAGGGAGTTGAAGAGCTCTGACGGCCGCTCACTCCGGATCGTGAAGAGGCAACAATTTGTCTTCCGAATCGCAAGCCATTGACGTCGGAGGAGAGATCGATGGAAAGAACCGCCGCTGGATTCAACTATTTGGCCGTCGATAGGTCAATGGAGGTGGATTTCGTGCTGTTAGCACTGGATTTGACCGCCGGCCGATCAATGGTGACGGTGGTGTGTCTGACGGTGGGCGTCGGGGCTGGTGACGGTGGTCAGGCCGACGGCGGGCTTCTATGTCTGCGGCGGCGGCGGATGATGGGCGGCGGGAGGAGGATGGGTGATGGAGGTGTGTGTGGTGTGCGACTGTGCATGGTGTGTGTGGAGTGTGTGTGTGTGTGTGTGTGTGAGTCGTGGAGAAAAAACTGGTGTGTGTGTGTGTGTGTGTGTGTGTGTGTGAATTAATAGAGAGATATAAAAGTAGGTAGGGTAGGTGGGTGTTATTTGAAATGACCTTATTGTCCTTAATTAATGTCAAATGACTAAATTACCCTTAATGAATTTGACTTTAATTACTAAAATTTGACTCTATCATAACCATTGATATGTTGGATCTAATGGTTCATATTCATTCTTATTTCTTTCACTATCTACCATTCTCATATGATCCTAACTCTTTATATATATATATATATAGAAGTAGGTTCAAATGAGAATGAGGTATAATGAAAGGAATGAGAATGAATGTGTATCATTGGATCATCATAAAGTCAAAACTTGTTAAATAATAGTCAAAATGCAATGGCATTACCGTAATTTAGTGTACATACTGTGGTCAAATATTTAAATTTGACCTCACAGTAAGGGTAAAAGGGACATTAACATCACTAATAGTTGGACCCACCCATCAACCATGCCCCCACACATTCTCTTTCCTCCCCAGCTCCCCTCTCTCTCGCTCACACGCACACACACTTTACACACACATTCACACACAGAATTCACAAATTTGCAGACAGACGCAGCCACCTGCCACCGGCCTCCGACTAACGCCGTCACCAATCATTTCCAGATGCTGCCATCCTCCTACATGTATGTTGCTTTCTCTCTATCTCAATATGTCCCTCCTATTTTTAGAGAAGTACGACAATATATTTCTTCCCCACTGAGCTCAACATCTTCAGCAGGCGTCGCCGGCGTCCATCGATACATCGTTGATGTCGCCGTCGGGTGGCGTGTGTTCTCATCAACCACCAACTTCTCCGCCTATTGAATCGAACCTCGAATAAGACGTGAAAGACTGAAACTATAATTATTAAATTCGCTCCTTGGTCAATCAAAATTAGATCGACGGCGGTGACATGCTTTAGGCGGCTGGCGGCGGCCTCGCTCCGGTGGTCATCAGCATATAATAGGACGTCACGTATGAGGGCAGATGTGGCGGGTATAGGTTGTGTTATTAATCGGGTGTCAAAATTACACGGGAATCTTATGAACTGATATGTAATTTTAGTTCTTACAAATAATCTAAATATAGAAAATTGTAATTGAATTGAAAAATAAATTACAATTGAAAAAAAAAATCAAAAACGGGAAAGATTTTAGCCGAGGCGAGTAAAACTCTTTCCGCAAGAAGAATACGCGCCGTGTAGCAGCTAACGGTTCAGGCGTAACTTCACCAAAGATACAACGACACGTCTCTAAATCTGTAGCACACCAGATTTACGAGCTCCAGCGAACTAGAACGGAGTCGAGAATTGAGCATTAAAAAATAGGAATAAAAATAACTCTCTGATAATTTTTATCTATTTTTATCAGTAATATTTTGATCCCTCAAATATTAATTTGGACCGAATATTTTTATTCTTCCTTTCCCTCTCTTCTTTCCTCTTTCTTTCGTTTTCTTCTCTTCCACTTTCTTTTCTTTTCTTCTCTTCCCTTCACTTTTTGCTGTGCGTTTTTCTCTCTTTTTCTGTGTGTTTCCCTCAACATTCCAACATCAATTTATCGATGTCAAGAAAACATAAATAATTGGTAGTTGGAATATTGGTTGATGATCAAGAAAATAAAACTCGGTGGTTGTAGAGTTAGTGGAATATTAGGAAGAATTAAGAATCATTTGGTGGAATATTAGTTAACGAAATATTTTACACTCATTGACTAACAATCTCCCACATGAGTGTAAATTAAATATATGCATACTAGTGTACTCAATCCTCACAAAACTCTATTGCATCAGAAAAGGTAGCTTTTGGTTTTGAACTTTTCTTAGTAAACATCATCGGATGCACTGGCGGACTAGTGGACATGATGCCTTGAACTATTCCTCCGTAGTGTACACCGAGACAATGACATTCACTCAATAGAGTCTTAACTCCATTCCATTCTATCGTTGTGTCCGTTTTGGCCATGGACAACACAATGGATTCATAAGTGTTTACATTTGAAGCGGCCCACACTTCACACTTATATAGGTGACCTCCCTATTAAGAGTATCCTGTATTACCCACCTTTACAAGGTTAGAGATTCATTAAAAGTCCACACGACTTACCCTTACCACAATCAACAGGTCATCAGCACATGGAGTGCTCTAGGGAATAGCTTTGGACATTCATATGTTCCAAGTGCTCAACTGTATTTTCATAGCTTAGTTTTCCCTTTGAACCAAGTTTGTGGGATCTCCATTCAGCATGGTAGGGTTACCTGTAATGCCCCGTTTATTTGTGGATTATTTGGGATATATTATTATTATTATTATTGTTATTTCTGTGATAATATTTATATTTATTTTTCTTGAATGCCATAATATTTAATAATTGTCAAATGTGATTAAATGCTAAATGTGTAATTGTTTAATTGAATTTTTGTGATTATTAATGTGTAATTAAAAATATGAGAATATAAATATATATATTGTTCGGATTATTTTATCGCGTGTTTGCATTCGAAATCGAGCCCGAGGATTTTCGTTGGAACCGAAATTGGGCCCGAAAAATGTCCGTTTAAATTTTTAATCGAGCCCGTGAGCCGATTTAATGTCCCAACCGGCCCAAAAATCCATTTGACCCAACTTCTCGGGCCCGGCCCGACAGATTTTCTCCTCTTTTTTCTTTCACGCGTGAGTTGTGTTATCTTGAAGAGAAATATTCCTAACCCTAATCTATTATTTGTCTAACTCTCACGCTCGGTGGAAGGAACCTAAGCCCGCAGTCACTTCCTTCCTCGTCAAAATTCGATCGCGTACAGAGAAGACAAATCCCTCGTTTTCTTTTTTCTGTTCATCCTCTTCGCTTCGTCTGTCGCGAAATCCCGTCACCATCCCTCTTTCCCCTTGTGATCCGATCACCCATCATCATCAACACCATCGCGTCGCCGCCTGCTCTCCTCCGACGAGCGCCTGTAACTCCTTTGCGAGCCCCCATCGCTGCTGCTTTGTTCGCGCAGGCCCTCCCTCCGGCGAGTCCTCCACGACCGGCGCCTGCAAGCCCTCCATCGCTGCAGCCCTCTGCTTGCAAGCCGACGAGACTTCCCCTCCGGCGACCTTACTGCCCCTCTGCCGACGACCAACGAGGCCCTACGGCCGCGTCAAGCCTGCTCCTCTTCCGCGAGCCAGCCGTTGAGCCCGTGCCGCCGCGAGCTGCTCCTCGTCTCAAGCATCGAGCGCCGCAGCAACCGAGCAGTCGAGAATAGCCGCTGCTGCACCTTACCTTCTTTCCCGGCGAGACGCGAGAATCTGTCGAGCCCTTCATCCCCGTTCGTCTTTTTCGTTTCCGTTTTCCGAGTTTTCCCGAGAACGGTACCTAGTCGATCCCGTCTCGTTTAAATCGTTTATATGTTAATTGCTTATCGTGTTTTAAATGACGTGATGTGCCCTTGCGATTTGATTTACGAGATGTGAATATGTTGCGATTAATGGGTTCGACATGAATTTATGTGAAAGAGATGATTTTATGTGTAATCGTATATATGTTCGGGATCTCTTCGATTATGAGAAATCGAACGAGGCCTCGAAACTCGTGTAAGTCAGTGGATATTGGAACAAAGTCGAGTCCTTGGCCTTATGGGAAGGCCTCGGACGAGAAATTTCGTGTTATGAATTAATTGTTAAATTGTCGAGCATATATGTCGCTGTTTTGGTGTTTGAATTTTTAAAAATCGCACACTGCTCGGAATGGCTTGAAATTGTGAAGAATATATATTCTGTTGTTTACCATGCTTGTGTAAAAATTTAGTAATTTTTAGAGGCCTGTAGCTATTTTTAATAATTAAAATGTAAATCTGAGCAGAATAGTATTAAATGCATAAAAGATTCATTCGTGAATGAAATGAGCTGGGATTCGAGTATGTCATGACTCTGTGACTTTTATATGTTGTGTTTAATTTTTAGAATTTTTGGACTTGATTTGATATGGATAATATTTTATTTATTCATTCTGCAGAAGTGTTGTTTGAATTTTTAAAAATCGGTTACTGCATGGAAAATTATGAAATTATACTGAGAGTCATATTTTAGGTGTTTGATCATGTTTGTAAAAGATGAGAATTTTTAGAGTCTGTTTTGTTTCAGTTTGGGTTTAAATTCGATAAACTGCTGTTGCTCGTTTGAATTTTTAAAAATAGCAGCAGTTATCATTTAAGGCTGACATTTTTATAAGTGGACTTTAGCATACTGTATGTGATTGTGTCAAATTTTCAGGTTCAGATTCGGTCATTAAATCCGAGTATGAATTGATGTGCCCATTTTGCTGATATACTGTTCGAATTTTATAAAATAGGGTATTTTGAGTTTAAAGCTGAAAC
>BKCP01006660.1:264526-302469 GCA_008636005.1 Striga asiatica | reverse complement strand
TGTTGCTCGTTTGAATTTTTAAAAATAGCAGAAGTTATCATTTAAGGCTGAAATTTTTATAAGTGGACTCTAGCATGCTGTATGTGATTGTGTAAAATTTTCAGGTTCAGATTCGGTCATTAAGTCCGAGTATGAATTGATGTGCCCATTTTGCTGATATACTGTTCGAATTTTATAAAATAGGGTATTTTGAGCTTAAAGCTGAAACTTTGTGGTTTTACATGTTGCTGGAAGATGAAATTTTGGGTAAATTTTCAGAGCTTAATTCGTAGGGTAGCTTGACCATCTATTTTCATGCGATTAAATGATTTCTATTTACGAACATGATTTTTATGAAAGTTGGGAATCGACTTGCTTTTCGTTTTGATGTGAGTTTGACTTGGTCAATCCTTAGATGGATTTATGTGATCTCCCATATGTGGTTTGGTCGAGTTTAGTGCCGAGTCTTAGTGTTCCAACATCCACAGGACTTCACGAACTACTTAGTCGAAACAAGTTCGACTAGGTCTGTTTTGTGTTTTTCGATTTAGTCACGATATTGATTGTAGGATCTTGACATAATGTAGGTGTTTGAGGAGTCAAGCTCAACCTACGACTATTCTGAATTACTGTCATCAGTCCGAATCCAGGTGGGTTGTTATTCAAAAATTATCTATGCATATGTTTGATTTTAATCATGTTGCAAATTTGGTGTGATCTATGTATGAAAATGAACATGTAGCCTATCGATGTGAGCTGTTACGGCCGTCGGTACGGTTGTCCCCGTTGAGTTACGGTACGGTGCCCTTGTGTGGCAATCTCCTTTAAGTCCTGATATGGCCGTGCCCTTGTGAGGTACGTAAGCCCATATGGAAGGCCGTGTCCGTTACAGTGGCACGTACTCCCGCCTTCGGGTAATGAATCCCCGTTCTGCGGCTAGCGATAGATGTGCACATGAGTAAGGTTAAATGGTGTGATTTTGATTAGGAGATGAGACATGTTGTGATCATTGTTTATGTTCATGCTGCGACCATACCATTGTTACGTTATTCATATGCATAGTGTGAGTACGATATTTAACTGTACTCACTCCCACCTGCTCTTCACGGATGCAGGTTAAGCAGCTGGCGGGTGACGAGACGAGATGACGAGTGGTGGTTATATTATTTATTATTGCTTTATTAACCTTGCTTCCGCTTAGTTCATGAACTCATGTTGAATTTGGATATTTTGGTTATGTCATTTCGGAACATGGAATTATGAATTATCTTTTATGAATTGGAACCTAATGAATGCTAGATTGGTTTATGGTTTATTATTCGTGCATGTTGCTTTTATTTGCTGTGTTAGCATTTTTGGATAAAAGCTTTTGGTAGGTTGAGTAGCGCCCATTGAGTTTTTAATTACATTAATGTTTGTAAATGTTTGTAAAAAAAAAAATTATTGTGGTTTCTATTAAATAAATTCGATAAATCTTTCAAAATAAAGTGGGGCGTTACATTACCACTATGGTCATTCTTTACATTGTGGATTTTTAAGCTCATTCCCTCTAGCAAAACTACCAATTGATCTCTATTCAATCCTTTCGTCAAAGGATCAGCCAAATTTTCCTTAGACTTCACATAGTCAATGGAAATAACACCATTTGTGATCAATTGGCGTACGGTATTATGTCTACGACGAATATTTCTAGACTTACCGTTATACAAGTTGCTTTGCGCCCTACCTATAGCAGCTTGGCTATCACAGTGAATCATCACAGGCGGTAAAGTCTTATTCCAACATGGAATATCGGATAAAAAATTATAAGCCACTCGGCTTCTTCACCAGTTTTATCTAAAGCGATGAACTCTGATTCCATCGTTGAACGAGCTATACACATTTGTTTTTTGGATTTCCATGAAACTGCACCTCCTCCAATACAGAAAACATATCCGCTAGTGGAGCGAGAATCTCTCGAATCTGATATCCAGCTTGCATCACTGTACCCTTCAAGTACGACTTGATATCTCAAGTATTTTAGCCCGTATTCAAGGGTGTACCTCAAGTACTTAAGTACCCTTCTCAAAGCATTCCAGTGTTCATGACTGGGATTGCTCGTAAATCTGCTCAACTTATTCACTGGATAGGCCAAGTCTGGTCGTGTACAATTCGTCAAGTACATCAGATTCCCTATTATCCGTGAATATTCCAACTGAGCCACTGGTTGACCTTTATTGGCTACCAGATTTATACTAAAGATCAATGGGTGTCTTACACCTAGACTGTGCACCGTCATAGGTATCAAATTTCTTGAGCACTTTCTCTACATAATGAGATTGTGACAAGACAATTCCATCTTGGGTTCTAATAATCCTTATTCCAAGAATAACATCAGCCAAACCCATATCTTTCATGTCGAAATTTCTTTTCAACATTCTTTTCGTATCCATGATCACGTCATGGCTACTACCCATGATCAACATATCGTCTACATATAGACATACAATCACAAATGCATTTGATGTACTCTTAACATTAACACAATTGTCACATTCGTTGATTTTGAACCCATTTGACAACATCACGTCATCAAATTTCAAATTCCATTGTTTCGGAGCTTGTTTCAGTCCGTACAAGGATTTGATCAATCTACACACCTTTCTCTCTTGTCCAGGTGCAACAAAACCTTCAGGTAGTTCCATGTATATTTCTTCTTCCAATCCACCATTCAAAAATGCCGTCTTGACATCCATTTGGTGAATCTCAAGATTGTGCAAAGCAGCAATCGAGAGAAGCACTCTTATCGACGCTAAATGCGTAACTGGTGAATATGTATCAAAGAAATCATACCCTTTCTTTTGTTTAAAGCCTTTGACCACCAACCGTGCTTTAAACTTATCAATCGATCCATCAGCTTTATATTTATTCTTTAGGATCCACTTGCATCCTAAAGGTTTACAACCATCAGGGAGATAAACCAACTCCCAAGTATGGTTCTGCATAATGGACTCGATTTCGCTATTTACAGCTTCTTCCCAGAGTGGTCCGTCTGGGCTGGACAGAGCTTCCTTAAGGGAGCTCGGTTCATCGTCCAACATGTATGTAATAAAATCAAGTCCAAACGTTTTCGCCGTTTTTAACCTTTTACTACGTCTCGGTTCTTCATCATTACCATCTGGTACAGAACCACTAGCAGTTTCATACGTTCGTTTATTAGAACTAGATTCTGCTCTTTCCTTCAGAGGAAAAATATTCTCAAAGAATATAGCATTCCTCGACTCAATCGTGGTACCAACTGATACCTCTACATTTTTTGATTTATGAACCAGAAATCTATATGCTGTACTATTGTACGCATATCCAATAAATATGCAATCGACCATCTTTAGCCCGATTCTCATTTGTTTGGGTTCTGGTATTGAAAGCTTAGCCAAACACCCCCACACTTTCAGGTATTTATAAGACGGCTTACGATTTTTCCACATTTCGTAAGGAGTCTCATCTTTCCCTTTAGGTGGTATTTTATTCAGGATATGATTTGCTGTTAAAACAGCTTCCCCCCACATGTTCTGTGGTAATCCTGAATTTATCAACATGGCATTCATCATTTCTTTTAACGTACTGTTTGTCCCATTTTTGTGTCTTTATTTCATGTTTATTTTCTTTTTGTTTTCCCCCATTGTAGGATTTCCGTAGTTTATTTGGTCCATTTCGTCCATTTTGTGTTTTTATCTTTAGTTTATATTTTTGTATCTTTTTGCCGTGTTTTGCTTCGTGTTTTTCTGTATTTGTGTTTTCAGGAGGTAGGTTGTGCCGGTCAAGGATGGAATTGCTTGAGCCGAGACCGTGATATCGAGAATTCTCATTGGCCGAGCCAAGAAAACGACGTGGAGGACCGAAAAACGGACAGAAACAATGCGCAGAATGAGTCGCGAATCGCGACTCGTGAGTTGTGTCGCGACTCGCGAATGTGTCGCGCCTCGCGGGGAAAACTGAGGCTATAGAAGATTTCCGAAGAACGAGTCGCGACTCGTGAGTCAATCTCGCGACTCGCGAGACGGAGTCGCGACTCGCAAGTCATGTCGCGACCAAACCCCAAAATTTAAAGAAAAAAATGACGCGCGACTCGCGAGGAAGTCGCGACTCGCGACGGAGAAGAAGACCATCTCGCGACTCGCGACTCATGTCGCGAGTCGCGACTTAACCGACGCGAATTCCGAGGACGGGATTTTTACATCAGTTTTCGATCCTAGGGTTCATTATTCACCATTTCAACTTTATTTTTACGTTCCCTCTGGAGAAAAAACCATTCCTTTTCTTTCTTTCGCACTTTTGAATTGTTTTAGGAGATTAAAAACCTCTACTATCTTGCTTTGGATTCGGATACTATTGGATTGAGTTCAGAATTTTCATTAATCGTAAGTATTTTTCTTCAATTCTTTCATTGATGATGATGTCTTGGGTTATGAATGTTTGTGTGATCAAATCCAATATGAGTAGCTAAATCCATCTGCTAGGGATAGGGGATAATTGATTAGGTTCAATTATAATTGCTTGTTCTTAATTGTTCATATCTATGCGACTTGAGTTCAATTTAGCGTTAATAGATTGATCACCTATATAACCTAGCTAATCATTGTTTAGAACCGGAAGGGAAGACATTGGTCGATTTAGGCTTGTTTAGAATAGACTTGTTCGTCAAAGTATTGTCTATGAGTTGCTGGATTTGATAGTCAATCGTATATGTTCACTCTCTTGTTACGAAGAGTTATTGAGAGTGAACCTCTAAACGAGAGACGATTCACTTCCTTTAACCGAGCAATTGATTGTCGGTAGTTGTGTAAGAACCGAAAGCAGTTGTCCCCGATTCCCTAGCTCTTTAAATTCTCAGTTAATTTGTTACTGTTCATTTCGTGCTTTATTTAATTTAAAGTTGGTAGTTGATAATTGAAACCCAAATCATTGAATTAGAGTGTTTAGGATTTTTATCTTCTTTTGTGATTGAATAATTGAACAATTATATCCGGCTAACCTTCCTTGCGATACGACCCGGGGAACGAATCTTTCGATTCTACTCCGGTTAAAATTACTACAACAAAAATTGGCGCCGTTGCCGGGGAAGGTTTAGGATTATAATTGTGCGCCTATTCATCTTGTTTTTAGTGTTTCTCTTATTTCTTGTGATTTTCCTTGTTTCCGTGTTTCTCTTGATTTCTTTTTATTTGTTAGGTGTTAATTCGTGTTTTATTTTGTTTTTATCATTGGTGTTCGTAACCCTTGTTGGTCTTAGTGTATGCGTACCAGGAGTGGACGCAAATTGCTATCTCCGATCAACAAATCAGTCAACGAGAGCCTGAGGGAGCTGTTGGAGGAGCTGACTCTCGAGTCTAACGAAGGAAACGAACACTCCCCAAAATCGTCAGAAGGCAGTAACGTCGTCATGGATGAACAACAGCAACAACCGCCTCGTAACACCCTTCGAGACCTAGCTCATCCGACGATTGGGCCGATAACCTCATGCATCCGGTTGCCACAAGAAGCTCGAAACTACGAGCTAAAGATGATCCATTACAACCAGCTGCCATCCTTCCACGGGCTCCCGAATGAAGACCCTCTTAACTTCATTCGGGAATTTTATAATGTGCTACAGATCTTCCCTCTCCACGGGCTTACAGAAGAGCAACTGAAGATGAGGTGTTTTCCCGGGACACTGAAGGACCGGGCCAAGTCCTGGTTCATGACCCTCACACCGGACTCTCTCACTACCTGGACTGAATTATACATGAAGTTCATTGGGAGATACTACTCCCATCAGAAGACCCAGGAGCTCCGGTCGCAGATCGTCTCATTTGCTCAACTACCGAACGAGCCTCTTCACGAGGCTTGGGAGCGGTTCAAGGACCTCCAGCGGCAGTGTCCTCATCACAACCTCTCTCCGGGGCTACTGATCAACTGCTTCTACGACTCCCTCCATCAGAACTTGAAGTATATGGTTGACAATGCGGCAGGAGGAGATATTGGAGCAAAGACAGCTGAGGAGATGTTTGCAATTTTCGAGACGATGAGCACGAACTCATCGCAGAAGAGCAGCCGAGGGAAGAGAGTGGTAGCATGCGAGGTCGAGCAGGGCAACAATGAGATGGCCCAACAGTTAGCTGAGCTCACAGAGCAAATGCGTTTACTTAACGCACGAGGAGCTCAGCCGGTTCAGACCATGTCCGTTGACACGTGTGGGGCATGTGGAGTCCCAGGCCATAGGTCTGAAGTGTGCCCTTCAGCTTTCGATCAGGAGTCCGGTGAGCAGTACGCAGATGCCAGCGCTTTACAGGGTTACCAAGCTCGGCCTGGCAATGACCCGTTTTCAAGCACGTACAACCCGGGATGGAGAAATCATCCCAACTTCTCCTGGTCCAACAACACGAACTTCCAGCAACCCCGTCCGAAATTTATGCAGCAGCAACCTCGACCAAACTTCATTCCCCGTCCGAACTACCAGCAGCAGCAGCAGCCGAGAGGACCAGTAGCCGGTATGCAAGCACCGGGAACCGGACCAAGTTCTTCCCTCCAAGACGACAAGCTCGACAAGATCCTTCAGTTTATCACGAATCAAGATGCATCCATCAAGCGTCTTGAGACACAAGTGGGTTAACTGGCCACTAGGGTCGGGCACATGGAGACCGAATCTGACAAAGGGAAGTTGCCTAGCCAAACCGAGCAGGCGAAAGCTATCACGGTTCTAAGAAGCGGGAAAGTAGTGGACAATAAGGTGCAAATGCCCGGACCCGAGGATCAAGAGGTGGCCAAGGAACCTGAGAGTGAGGGGACGTACGCAGAGAAGAGCAAGGAAAGAGAGTCCGGGAAGGTGTCAGACGAGCCCGTGCTACACAAGTCACCAAATCCATTCAAGACACGCATTCCCTTTCCGGACAGACTCAGGAACGAGAAGCAGGAAAAGCAGTTCCGGGATCTTTTCAGTATTCTTTCCAAGGTAAATGTTAACTTGCCCCTTCTTGACGTGATTAAGAATATGCCATCCTATGGGAAGTTCTTTAAGGACTTGGTGACAAAGAAGAGGAAGTTCGAGGATGGAGAGAAAGTGGTTGTGTATGAGGCGGCAAGTGCGATGCAGCATGACTTGCCCAAGAAGGAACGGGACCCAGGTGGTTTCATTATTCAGATAGCCTTGGGAAACGGGAAGGTAGCTTCGGGGATGCTAGACCTCGGAGCCGGAATAAACCTCATGCCCTTCTCGATTTTTCAGAGGCTCGGTCTTGGGGAGTTGAGGCCGACCCGCATGTGCCTCCAGTTGGCGGACCGTTCCATCCGGTATCCGAAGGGGATAGTTGAGGATGTTCTCGTGAAAGTGGGTAGGCTTATCATTCCAGTTGATTTCGTTGTTTTAGACGTGGGAGATGTTCACGAGAACGGGAAGGACCACACCATCCTTCTCGGGAGACCTTTCATGGCAACTACGAATACCCTTATCGATGTGAAGAATGGGACCCTGAATATGACTGTGTTGGGGGAGTCGGTGTCTATTTTCGTGCGGGGAGCTATGTCTGCCTCCTCGGTTAACTTTGTAGAAGAATGTGCTTTCATTGATCTAGCCGACCCCTTTGTTGATGAGATGGTCATTCACGAGTTCGAGGAGATATCTATGCCGGTTTTCGAGTATGAGGATGAGCCTATAGTTGAGCTTTTTGAAGCGGGAGAGGGCCATTCCCGAGCTGAGGCCACACTTGAGCTTAAGGAGCTACCCACGCACCTTAAGTATGTCTTCTTGGATGATGCCCAACAGAAGCCAGTGATCATTTTTGCTGAGCTTGACCGTGAGGAAGAAAAGGAGCTGATTGCCATGCTCCGGAAGAACCAGAAAGCAATCGGGTGGAGCTTAGGAGACATCAAGGGAATTAGTCCCCCTACATGCATGCACCGGATCATCTTGGAGGAGGGAGCCAAGCCTTTTCGGGATAGCCAACGCCGGCTTAACCCGAATATGATGGAGGTGGTCAAGAAGGAGGTGTTGAAGCTTTTCTCTGAAGGGTTGATCTATCCAGTGGCGAGTAGTGAGTGGGTCAGTCCTATCCATGTGGTGCCCAAGAAGGGGGGCATAACCGTGGTCGAGAACGATAAGAAGGAGTTGGTCCCCACCCGCATCACTACTGGGTGGCGCATGTGTATTGACTATCGGCGACTGAATGCGGTGACGAAGAAAGATCATTTCCCGTTGCCGTTTATTAACCAGATCCTTGATCGTCTCTCGGGCCATCAGTTCTACTGCTTTTTGGATGGACTCTCCGGCTACTACCAAGTAGCCATTGCACCTGAGGATCAGCCAAAGACGACTTTCACATGCCCCTTTGGCACTTTTGCATTCAGACGGATGCCCTTTGGCCTATGCAATGCACCGGGTACATTTCAGAGGTGCATGTCCTCCATTTTCTCGGATATGCTTAAGGACTGCCTGCAGGTATTTATGGATGACTTCTCTATCTTCGGTGATTCATTTTCTCATTGTCTCCATAATTTATCTCGTGTCCTTGAACGTTGCATTGAGTCTAATTTAACTCTGAGTTGGGAGAAAAGTCATTTCATGGTTAGGAGTGGCGTTGTTTTAGGCCATGTTGTTTCTAGTAGGGGGATGGAGGTAGACAAGGCTAAGATAGATGTTATTGAAAAACTTCCCCCTTCTGTGAATGTTAAAGGGATTAGGAGTTTCTTGGGGCATGCGGGGTTTTATAGGCGTTTTATTAAGGACTTTTCGAAAATTAGTCAACCATTATGCCACTTGCTTGCTCAGGATGTACCATTTATTTTTGATGATGCTTGCTTGAGTGCTTTTAATGAATTAAAGAACAAGCTTGTGAGTGCCCCTATTATTATTGCCCCTGATTGGTCACTTCCTTTTGAAATTATGTGTGACGTATCTAACCTTGCAGTGGGCGCCGTTTTGGGTCAACGAGTTGATAAGTTGCTTAGGGTGATTTATTATGCTAGTTTGACTCTTAATGGAGCCCAACAGAATTATACTACCACCGAGAAGGAACTTCTAGCCGTGGTCTTTTCTCTTGAAAAATTTAGATCTTACATTTTGGGATCTAAGGTAATTATTCACTCAGACCATGCGGCTTTGAAGTACCTTTTGAGCAAAACTCATTCTAAACCAAGGCACATCCGGTGGATCTTGTTACTGCAAGAGTTCGATGTAGACATTAGAGATAGGAAAGGTTGTGAGAATGTAGTAGCTGATCACTTGTCACGCATAGTCCCATCTGACTCACCCTCTTCATTGATTGTGCATCATTCTATTAATGATAATTTTCCTTATGAGCATGCGCATGAAGTGTCGAAAAGTGCTTGGTATGCTGACATCGTGAATTTCTTGTGTTGTGGGAAACTGCGGCCTGACCTCTCTTCCCAAGAGAGAAAGCGTTTTATTTCTGTGTGTAGGGACTACTTCTGGGATGAGCCGCTCCTTTTCAAGATGGGAAAGGACGAGGTGCTTAGGAGATGTGTACCGGAAGAGGAGCAAGTCGATGTCCTTACATTTTGCCATGAGTTTCACTGTGGAGGCCACTTTGGCGGTCTGAAACCGCCTTTAAGGTACTACAATCAGGTTTGTTCTGGCCATCACTTTTCAAAGATGCTCACACTTTTTGTCGCTCTTGTGATCGATGCCAAAGAACTGGGAATATAGGTCGCAGAAATGAGATGCCCTTGACTAATAACCTTCAAGTCGAAATTTTTGATGTCTGGGGCATTGATTTTATGGGACCATTTCCTAAGTCTAATGGCTATGAGTACATTTTACTTGCCGTAGATTACGTGTCTAAGTGGGTTGAGGCTATCCCCACAAAGACATGTGATGCTAATATCGTGATCAAGTTTGTGCAAGGGTATATATTGAGTAGGTTTGGGTTCCCAAGAGCAATTGTGAGTGATGGAGGGAAGCACTTTTGCAACAAGCTTTTCGAGAAGCTGATGAAGAAGTATTGTATATCACATAAAGTGGCTACTCCCTATCACCCACAAACCTCGGGCCAGGTGGAGACAAGCAATAAGCAGATAAAGACCATCTTAGAGAAGACGGTCAACTCATCGAGGAAGGATTGGTCGAGCCGGCTTCATGACGCTTTATGGGCCCAACGAACAGCATACAAAGGCATCTTGGGAATGAGCCCTTTCAGACTCGTCTATGGGAAGTCTTGTCACTTACCAGTGGAGATTGAGCACAAGGCCTTGTGGGCCATTAAGAAGACGAACCTTGATCTGGATGCAGCCGGAAAAGCCAGACTGTTGCAACTATCAGAGTTGGAAGAAAGAAGGAACGAAGCGTATGAGAATGCCAAGATCTATAAAGACAAGGTGAAGAGACTCCATGATGCCCATATTGTCAGAAAGGAGCTGGTACCGGGTATGCGTGTTCTCTTGTTCAATTCCCGACTCCGTCTTTTTCCGGGAAAATCGAAGTCCCGGTGGAGTGGCCCATATGTTATTGAGGAGGTGTTGTCTTTTGGGGCCATTCGACTTCGCAATCCAGCCAACGGCGAGATATTTGTGGTTAACGGACAGCGAGTGAAGCCATACTTCGATGGGGAGTTTGGGAAGTATCACGTCGAGACCATCAGTCTCGGCGACCCCGCGTATTCTTGATTAACGGCACCAATGCCGAGCTCCTGGCTTAAAACCGAGCGTTTATTGTACTATGTGTATACATATATATATCGATTCTGATTCCATATATATAAAAAAAAAAAAAAAAAGAAAAAAAAAAAAAAAAAAGTGTGTCGCGACTCGCGAGGTATGTCGCGAGTTGCGAGTTCGCCCACAAAATCGGTCATCGGCCCTAGTTATTTTCGCGACTCGCGAACTCGGAAGTCGCGACTCGCGAGTTCGTCGCGAGTCGCGAGTATACCCTCCGAAGATAATGTCGCTTGCAGTTCTTTTGCGACTCGCGAGATATGTCGCGAGTCGCGACTTTCCTCTGATTAAAATTTGACCCGTCGTTTTCTTTGTGCAGAATCACCAAATCACTCTCGCGACCTTCGATCCTTCTCTCCTAATCGCTCACCGCCTTCGTTCCGCCTCCCATCTCCGGCGACTCGTTCTCACCGGCGACCACCACAACTTCGTTCCGCCTTCGTTCTCACGCGATTCCCGCTCGCTCTCTCTCTTTCGCGCCGTCGTCGTCTCCACTCCTTCCGCCCACATCGCCGTCATCTCCATTCCACCTCCGACCACCGACGATTTTCCACCGGCGACCACCACAATCCGGCGAGCCCTTTCCCGACGCTTCCGCTCAACCCACCTCGCAGCTGGAATCGGGAACCCTAGTTCCCTTCTTGTCGTTTGCGACCTCCAACACCCAACCACCGCCGTCGACTGCTCACCTCCGACCAGCAATCTCTCAGTTTTCGGTCCACATCTCTTCGACCACCGTCGACCTTGGTCGGCGGCAGCAACACCGAGCTCCCAGTCACACTCTCTCTCTCGCGCGACAAGAACCCTAGGCCCTTTTTGCATCATCTCCGTCGTTCGAATTCTGACCCATCACCGCCGACGACTGCTCTCCTCTGGCCACCGAGCACTTCCTCCAATCGTCAGCGACCACCACCAGCCGGCCTCGCTACGCCCTGCCTCAGCAACTTCGAGCTTTTTCGTGGCGCGCTCTCGATTTGGTGCCCGGTAATCGTCATTCCGTAATTCTTGCTATCTTGTGGCACATTGGCCTTTTGTGAGTTGTTGTTGAGCTGTTTTATTGAGGAGAAAGGGTCCAGCCATCTTCTTTGTGTTTCAAGCGTGAGGTTTTTATTCTTGCCCATAACGTGTTCGATCATTTGCCTAAGTGACGCTCATACTCACAATGGTGCGAAAAGGGGCCGGTAACAAACGTAAGAAGACTGTCGGAGAGTCGTCTGCCTCTCAGGACGAGCCGGTTGATCTACGGGCCGATTACGACGCTCCCTTTCTTATTCTCTCAGAACGAGAAGGGGAGGTTTATGCCAGGCTCGCGAAAAAGGAAGTCTTGAAGTCCAAGACGTTTGACTTCACCTTACTCTCCGATCTTGGGATTCTAGGGACCGTCGAGTCCCATCTTGACGCACTGCGCTTGAAGGATTATGCCCGCTTGGTCTACCCGACGTACCGCAACCTTACTCTCGAGTTTTTCAGTACTCTCGAGATGCCGGCGACCGAGGACTATATGACGTGCCGTCTACTTGGGACAGAGAGGATCATCACCCTCGCCATCATGGAGGAGGTCGTGGGTCTCTACACGGGTGGCGCACGAACGAATGAGGGCATGTATCTTGATGTTTTCTGGCCCCAGCTTTCTCCCGACACAGTGTGGGACTCCCAGGGCTTGCCTAATAGCCTTATCAAGGACGGTGCTGTCGCCGTGATGCACAAATTTCTGTGCTACGGTGTGTTCGGGAAGAAGGAGGCCAACAAGGTCACTCAGATTGACCTCGCTCTGCTGTGGGCTATGATCGCGAGGAAGGACCGAGATATATTGTATATTTTTAAGGAGGAGTGCCGGGCCATCATCCGGAAGAAGAGAGCGGCTGCTTGCTTTGGTCATATAGTGACCGCCTTGGCTTTGCACTTCGGGGTTGACCCGGAGGCGTCTGGCAGCCTTCCTTCGAGTATGCGTTTCATTGACTATTACGAGATCAGTCATGCGGGCCTCCTCCTTAACCGCCGCGCCTTTGAGATCTATGAGAAGCGGCCGGCTTACCTCACTTATATGAAGAAGGTGGCTGCGGCCGCCTCCGCGGCTGAAGCAGGCTCGTCTCGTCCTCGTCAGACGACCGACGATACCCACGAGACGGAGGCGATGGAGCACGACCAGGCTCTTATCGACGAGGACCATCGCCTTCCGCCTCCTGACGCTTGGCACCCGACCCCCGAGGCTGATTCCGGGGAGCCACGGCTCACACGTTCGCCTCCACGACCAGCGGAGCCATTTGCTCGTTTTGATCCCAGCCTCCTCCGTGGTGGACGGCTTACGAGGACCGTTATGATCGTGATATGCGGGATATTAATGCCCGTTTTCAGGCTATTGAGCTGTGGCAGAACCAGTGGAACGATCGTTACGCCCAGTGGAGCTCCGGCACCGGCCAGCCCTATCCACCTCCTCCTTCTCCTCCTCATGGACCACAGTGACTTGTCACTGTGTTGGTTAGCTTTTCTTTTTCTTTTCTCTTTATTTTGTTTCTCTTTTGTCTTTTCTCTTTGTTGTGTCTTGTCGGTTGATTGTGTAAGTACATCTTCCTTTCGCTGCGGATCGACAATGGGGACATTGTCTGATTTTCAGTGTGGGGGAGTTTGTGTGGCTATATGATTGACCAAGTCTAGTTTTTCTTTGTTTTCGGGGGTGTTTTATCTCTTTCTTTTGCTTGTGGACCAGTCTAGTTTAGGATTTATGTGTTTTGAGTCTGTACTTGGAAAATTCATGGTGAGTTAAGATGTGTCCAATGGATTCAATGAGTTGTGATGTTGGCATTGTATGGTATAGCGTGATGAACTGCTTGGTTAATGGCTTTGATTGACATTCAGATATTTGCCTAGTGAGGTTTGAGCCTTATTTCTTTCTTGAGATACATTGGTCATGCTCTTGTTTGATTAGAACTTGCCCTGAGTTTGCATCGAAATGAATCAATCTGAGTTGTGAACTGTGAATATGATTAAGGCATTTTTTGTATCTTTCTATCCTTGTTTTTTCTGCAGTTATTCCCTAGTTGCCCTTTTGAGCCTAATTGTTTTCTTTTATAACCCCGTGATGATGACATTATTGAGTTTCGGGTTGAGAATGAGAGGGGATAATTGTGGAGTTTGTTTATTTTTCCCAAAAAACAAAAAAAATAAAATAAAAAAATGTAGCCGAATGGATTGTCATTGTCCAAAGAGGTTTACACAAAAAAAGGAAAAAAAGAGCGACCAAATAGGGTCGCGAGAAAAAAAAATATAAAAAATAAAAAAGAAAAAAACCAAAATAAGTTGGGTGTAAATGTGTGTTTTTAGGAGAAGTGTGGGGGAGGTCCGGTTTGTTTGAGTAACCGGATGAGCGTGCATTCTTGGGTTAGGAGTTTGAAGTATATTTGAGCCACTTAGCCTATATTTATCCTACCTGTCCAAAGAGCCTACGTTACAACCCTGAAAGACCTTTTGATTCACTAGTTGCAGTTTTTGATTGGTTTAGAGTAGAAGTTAGACAATGGGCAAGCTTATGATTGAACTTGTTATTGACCAATTTGAGTGCATCCATATCTTTATCTGTATAAGAAAGTGAGTGAGGCACACATATACATTCCCATATTTGAGTGGACGTCATATTGAAGTTTAGCGATCAAGCATGTAGTCGTGTTATGTTCGTATGTGCCATTTGAATGCTCATTGTTGAAGTTGAACGTGTTGAGACTAATCTTGTTATCGATTGATGTCCAGACTCGTTTCTTGTTTCGTGTCTTTCCTTTTCTTCTCTTCTCTCTTTTTTTTTCTTTTCTCTTTGTTCGGGACGAACAAAGGTCTTAGTGTGGGGGAGTTGTTTGTCCCATTTTTGTGTCTTTATTTCATGTTTATTTTCTTTTTGTTTTCCCCCATTTGTAGGATTTCCGTAGTTTATTTGGTCCATTTCGTCCATTTTGTGTTTTTATCTTTAGTTTATATTTTTGTATCTTTTTGTCGTGTTTTGCTTCGTGTTTTTCTGTATTTGTGTTTTCAGGAGGTAGGTTGTGCCGGTCAAGGATGGAACTGCTTGAGCCGAGACCGTGATATCGAGAATTCTCATTGGCCGAGCCAAGAAAACGACGTGGAGGACCGAAAAACGGACAGAAACAATGCGCAGAATGAGTCGCGAATCGCGACTCGCGAGTTGTGTCGCGACTCGCGAATGTGTCGCGCCTCGCGGGGAAAACTGAGGCTATAGAGGATTTTCGAAGAACGAGTCGCGACTCGCGAGACGGAGTCGCGACCAAACCCCAGAATTTAAAGAAAAAGACGACGCGCGACTCGCGAGGAAGTCGCGACTCGCGACGGAGAAGAAGACCATCTCGCGACTCGCGACTCATGTCGCGAGTCGCGACTTAACCGGCGCGAATTCTAAGGACGGGATTTTTACATCAGTTTTCGATCCTAGGGTTCATTATTCACCATTCCAACTTTATTTTTACGTTCCCTCTGGAGAAAAAACCATTCCTTTTCTTTCTTTCGCACTTTTGAATTGTTTTAGGAGATTAAAAACCTCTACTATCTTGCTTTGGATTCGGATACTATTGGATTGAGTTCAGAATTTTCATTAATCGTAAGTATTTTTCTTCAATTCTTTCATTGATGATGATGTCTTGGGTTATGAATGTTTGTGTGATCAAATCCAATATGAGTAGCTAAATCCATCTGCTAGGGATAGGGGATAATTGATTAGGTTCAATTATAATAGCTTGTTCTTAATTGTTCATATCTATGCGAGTTGAGTTCAATTTAGGGTTAATAGATTGATCACCTATATAACCTAGCTAATCATTGTTTAGAACCGGAAGGGGAGACATTGGTCGATTTAGGCTCGTTTAGAATAGACTTGTTCGTCAAAGTATTGTCTATGAGTTGCTGGATTTGATAGTCAATCGTATATGTTCACTCTCTTGTTACGAAGAGTTATTGAGAGTGAACCTCTAAACGAGAGACGATTCACTTCCTTTAACCGAGCAATTGATTGCCGGTAGTTGTGTAAGAACCGAAAGCAGTTGTCCCCGATTCCCTAGCTCTTTAAATTCTCAGTTAATTCGTTACTGTTCATTTCGTGCTTTATTTAATTTAAAGTTGGTAGTTGATAATTGAAACCCAAATCATTGAATTAGAGTGTTTAGGATTTTTATCTTCTTTTGTGATTGAATAATCGAACAATTATATCCGGCTAACCTTCCTTGCGATACGACCCGGGGAACGAATCTTTCGATTCTACTCCGGTTAAAATTACTACAACACGTACGGTTCTTGCGTTCAGCAACACCGTTTGACTGTGGAGAATAAGGGGCTGTCGTTTGATGAATTATGCCATATTCAAAACATATTTGTTCAAAAGGAGCTACATACTCCCCACCCCTATCACGTCGGATTATTTTAATCCTCTTGCCGAGTTTATTTTCAACTTCGGTCTTATAGATTTTAAATGCTTCCACAGCCTCGTCTTTGCTTCTTAACAAATATAAGTAGCAAAACCTTGTGCAATCATCGATAAACGTAATAAAATTACTTTTTACTAGTTCTTGTTTGCACACTTTTCGTATCACATACATCAGTATGGATCAAGCCTAATGGTTCAGTACTCCTTTCCACCGGGTGAAAAGGCAACTTAGCCATTTTTGCTTCAATACAAATTTCACATTTTGTATTTGTCTCAAATTTAGAATTAGGAATTAATTCTAAATTCATCAACCGTTTAATTGCATTTAGATTTACATGTCCCAATCTAATATGCCATAAATCAGAGCACTCAACGATATAAACAGAAATAGGCTTTTCATTATCAACGGTTACACGGCTCTTGGCCATTACATTCATTTTGAACATACCCTTGTCGAGATAGCCACGACCAAGGAAAGTTCCAAACTTGCTAAGAACAAACTTCTTAGCGTCAAATACCAGCCTAAATCCATGCTCAACAAGAAGAGATCCGGAGACCAAATTCTTGCTGATGTCTGGGACATGCAGAACATCCTTAAGCTTCAACTCTTTTCCAGAAGTCAGCTTCAGCACCACAGTGCCCACTCCAGCCACATCAGCCGTGGCGGAGTTTGCCATGTAAAGTTTCCGACTCTTAGCAGGAGTGTATTCAGAGAATACCTCCTTATCGGAACACACATGACGAGTGGCACCAGTATCGATGTACCACTCCCTTGGGTTGTCCACCATATTGGCTTCAAACACCACAACCGACATATCAAAGTCGGTCAGTTCATTCGGCACGTGTTCAGCCACAAGGGCACTCGGTTTACCTTTCTTTGGCCTCTTGCAGTCTTTTGCTATATGGTTCGGCTTTCCACAATTATAGCAAGTTCCGATAAACTTCCAAACCTTGGCAGGTTGCTTCCCTTTGTCAAGGGACTTCCTCTTGCTCGAGTTGCTTTGCTCTAGCAAGTTAGCACGAGCCTCCATCATCGGAATATTTTCCGATGTCCTCCTCAATACGAAGACGAACAATCAAGTCTTCGAGACTCATTTACTTCCTCTTATGTTTGAGGTAGTTCTTGAAGTCTTTCCAACCCGACGACAGCTTTTCAATCACAGCCGCAACTTGGAATGACTCGCTCAGAGACATTCCCTCAGCATGGATATCGTGCAAGATAAGTTGAAACTCTTGCACTCGTGACACGACGGTCTTCGAGTCGACCATCTTGAAGTCAAGAAACTTGCTGATGACGAATTTCTTCGCCCCAGCATCCTCAGTCTTGTACTTCTTCTCCAAAGCAGCCCAAAGCTCTTTGGCAGATCCAACCAAGTTGTACACATTGTACAACTCATTACTAAGTCCGTTCAGGACATAGCTACGACAAAGGTAATCACCTTGCCCCCAAGCCTCATACGCAGTGCGTAGTTCAGCATTGGTTTCATTTTAAGCAATAACCGGGGGGTCGTCCTTCAGGTATTTCACCAAACCCAAAGTGGTCTGGTAAAAATGCATCTTTTGTTGCCACCTTTTAAAATCAAGTCCATTGAATTTTTCGGGCTTCTCAGCAGTAGGGACATGGACAGCAGGTACATGATTGATCGGATGCTGAGTGTTGGAAGCATTTCCGGTGGAAGTCATCAGTCCAGTAGGTTGAGATATTCTTCTTGCGATTGTTAATAATCGGGTGTCAAAATTTTACGGGAATCCTATGAACTGATATGTAATTTTTAGTTCTTACAAATAATCTAAATATAGAAGATTACAATTGAACGGAAAAATAAATTACAATTGAAAAAAAAAATCAAAAACGAAAAGATTTTAGCCGAGGCGAGTAAAACTCTTTCCGCAAGAAGAATACGCCCCGTGTGGCAGCTAACGGTTCAGGCATAACTTCCCCAAAGATACAACGGAAAACGTCTCTACATCTGTAGCACACCAGATTTACGAGCTCCGGCGAACTAGAACGGAGCCGAGAATTGAGCACTAAAAAATAGGAATAAAAATATCTCTCTGATAATTTTTCTCTATTTTTATTAGTAATATTTTGACCCCTCAAATATTAATTTGGACCGAATATTTGTATTCTTCCTTTCCCTCTCTTCTTTCCTCTTTCTTTCATTTTCTTCTCTTCCACTTTCTTTTCTTTTCATCTCTTCCCTTCACTTTTTGTTGTGCGTTTTTCTCTCTTTTTCTGTGTGTTTCCCTCAGCATTCCAACATCAATTTATAGATGTCAAGAAAACATAAATAATTGGTAGTTGGAATATTGGTTGATGATCAAGAAAATAAAACTCGGTGGTTGCAGAGTTAGTGGAATATTAGGAAGAATAAGAATCATTTAGTGGAATATTAGTTAACAAAATATTTTACACTCATTGACTAACAGGTTGATGACAGAGGCGAGTGTTGGGGGAAAGGGGGGCTTGATTTCAAAAATTAGATAGTTTCTAGGGTCTTTTATGCAAATTAAGAAACTTAGTATACTACAAAATATTATGTATTGATATGCACATTAAGAAAATATCATAATATTTATACAAATTTATAGAAAAATTAATAAATGCATAATATTAATAATTTAATTTCACAATATTATGTGTATATATGCACTTTAAAAATACCGTCATATTTATACAAAATTATAAAAGTGTAACCGCATAAATACTTTAAATTTCAAATATTTACCAATAATTTACAAATTTTTTTACGTGAAGACATGCACATAAATAAAAAAACCCCATCTTATTGTTACGAAATTACATAATTATCACCGACTCACATTTTAATGTTCACAAATGTACCAAAATGCCACCGCACTTAGGGTTGTGCACTATCGGCTCGGTCGAATCATCCGACCGACCGAAGTATCAAAAAATTGAAATAACTGATCTTTTGAAAAAAACAGAACCGACTGAATTATTTACATAAATAAAATCATGTCCAAACTAAAATAATCAGTTTATTCAATCGATTAACTGATTTGGTCTAATTAATTGAAATAATTTATTATTTATTATAATGATATTGTTTGGTATTTTACTATTTCTTATTAATATGTTATACTATTTTTTGGCTACGAAGACACAATATAGATATAAATATAAAAAAAATAATATTTTTTTATTTAGTTTGTTCTGTTGGGTTAGTTTATATAAAGTCGAAATCGAATTGAATAATTTAAATTTTAAAAATAAAAACAAATAATTGAACTAACATATAAAAAAAATCACCGCAAAATTTTATTTCTATCGGTTTAGGGGATTTTTTCTCGATTTTGGTCAAATTTTTGCACTCGCAATACAGAGTGCACAATAACGACCAATAAAAAACACGATAATGCACGTGAATATGCACAATAGCGTAATAGTGTACTTTTGTTGTTTCGCACTGTTTCATCACACATAGTACATGTTGTGTATAAATTGTTTTATTTTACCGAGTACCGAATCGAAGGATTCGTTCCCCGGGTCGATCCCTCGAGGAAGGCGGTTCGGAATTTAGGATTGGTATTGATAACACATAAAAACAAATTAAATCTAAACACTCTAATCAAGGTGATTAAAATTAATTATCAACTAAGGAATAACCTGAAAACATAAATCAAACTAAAAAAGGAAAACTAGACAATGATAAAGGAGCTAGGGAGTCGGGGATAATTAATTCGAGTTCTATTAGCAAAATAGGACAATTAATCGTTCGGTACGAGATTGACGCTCTCGCCTAGACATCTAGCGGTTCGCTCCCAATAACTCTTCGTAACAAAGGATAGAACATAGATGAACAAGCTAGAGCATACAATATCGGCCAATTATCCGATCCCAATAACTTTTTGTAACAAGGGAAGGGACATCGACAAGCGTGTATTTCATAGACTATTCAATTACAAAATCATCTATCTCGTGCGAGCCTAGTTCTACGACTCCTCCCCTTTCAGTTCTAAAAGTATCTAATTAAATTAGAAGTGGTTTAATCAACTAATCGTGTAGAATCAACATAATCCTAACTAGACAAATCAATATTCAATCGTGTCCAATTGCAAGATCGAAGTGTCACTCTCGATTATATCAAACTATCAAGTAAGAATTCATCAATTCCAATCAAATCAATTCGCACAAGAACGAACAAATTAAAGCCCAACAATAACGAAATTAAACAAAAACAATCATCCTATATCCCTAGCAATCGGCTTTAGCTGAGCAATATAAATTCAACAATATCAATCACCTCAACCCAAGCAATTATTTTCATCAATTAAATGAAAAGAAAGACTTACGATTGATAAAGATAGAACGTCGAATCTCAATTACAAGTTTCCTCCAAAAAGAAAATAGAACGTCGAATCTCATGGAGAATCTAATATGGATGATGGAGTTTTGGAGAGAAAAGAAAGGGAAAAGAACAAGTTGATGGAGGTTAGGGTTCTTATTTTCGTCCTCAGGAGGGGAGATTAATTTAATCGAGGCCCCGTACATGTTTATTATAGGTGCGAATGCCCCGACGTGAAGACTTGTGGCGCGGCGCGAGGCTACCAGGTGCCGCAGCGTGAGGGCTTTGCCGCGGCTTGGCGCTGGGGTAATCTGGTATACTGACGGCTCGTGATGGACGCCACGCGATGGCTCGCGGCGTGAGGGAGGCATGCGTGATGAAGATGTGGTCATCGACCCTTTCAAGCCCGAGGACGAGACGCACTCGAGCCATGTGAAACGGCGCATAAGCAGTCGGAACGGCCGACGGGACTGCGCAAAGGGGGCTCGCATCAACGAAAATGGCCGCGCGCGTGGAAATCGCACAACGCGTAGACCAGTGATACGCGTGGGCCGCGTGACGAGGCGTGCGGGAACGGGTCATGTAAGGCAGGGTCGCGTGAAGGTAGGCACGCGCGAGAAGGCACAATGGACCGAAGGCGAGTACATGGCGGGTGGTTCAGGTGGCTCGTGAAGGACGACCAGCGAATAGATCGACCATGCAAGGGTTGGTCGGGGCTTGAGGCACGATCAGCGAACCCGCGAATGAAGGGAGGCTAGCGTATTGTTCACTCGCGGGCTAGACGACGAGCGGAGGAGCGAGTGCGCGCATGGCGCGACGGATGCCGCGGGGGTGCGAACAACGCAGATGAACCCGAAGCCTCGGAGGACGAGGACTAGCGCGCCATCTAAAGCAAAACGAGCGGCGTGCGACGCATGTAAAGTCACGATCAATCTAGAAGGCCAAAGGCCGATTTTCTTAGCATATTAAGAATTTTAGTTTGGTTAGGATTTGGAATAAAGGCATATGCCTAATTAGTTATTTGGTAAGTCTTTGATTCTAGATATTTAGTAACCTTAGGAGCTTATTAAATTTCTATGAGTTTGGAGTTCTAGTTATCATAGGATTAGACTTAGTTAGCCTTTATAAATACATATCATTGTCATTCGAATTTTATGTTGAAGGAGTCAATGAAAAATCGAACGTTTGTTCACTCGTGTGTTTAGACAAGACCGATAGTGCGTGTTTATCATACAACCGTGTTCTAAAGAAGGCCTAGAGCGCCTTTCGTCACAACTTATCTTGTTTAAGCGAAGGCCGTTAGTGTGCATTTATTCACAAACTGGGTCAACACACACGATTATTCATCAATGCGCCGCGGCGTAGAGCAGCTGGGATGATGCGCGTTCTGTCTAGGAGCGGCAGGTGCCGCGCGAGGCGCAGCAGCGTGGAGCGAGGGGGTGCCGCAGGTGTGGGAGTGTGCAGCGCGTGACGGGCAGCAAGTACTGCGGGCGCGAGAGTCTCTGCGGGCGTGGTGGGCTGTGCTGCTTCTCTGGTGAGGCGTGGCCCTGGGCACGGCGAGGAGGGGTGTGGGGTGCCGCGGTGCGACGCCTGGATTCTGGGAGCCTCAATCGGGGTCGTGGCGTGCGACACGGCGCGGCGCACGCGTGGCGCTTGCTTGGGGCTGGTGGCTTCCGTGCACGACTTCGCATCTCAGGCTCGTTTGGACTCGTCCGAACTCGGAATTGAGTTATGTTTTTTCCTACTTGTCGCCAACGAACCCTTCTATTTAATTATGTTTTCACAGTCAATTTTTGCCCAAAATCCGGTCCTCTCGAAACTTCCGACCTACACACCATAAACTAAGAAAAACCGAAAAAACACACGAAAAACACAAAGGAAACCAAAATAAATGAAAACACGCAATAAACTACAAAAGGAACTAAAAACCAACGAAAACACCTAATACGGGGGAAAAATAAAGGCAAAATAACAACGAAAAATACAACAAAAAATGGGACAAACAACTTTCCCACACTTAAACCTTTGTTCGTCCCGGAAAAAAAGAAAATAAAACAAGACACGAGCGTGGATACAGTTTCAAATAAGAAGAGCCTAAAAAATGCTTAACTCAATCGGGTCGAATTCCAACGACCGTCAGACCATATACCTCAAATATCGGGCCTTCAAATGAAAAACTCTCAAACATATAGGTTGTAATATAAGCCTCACTCATTTTTTTACATGAATATGTGATAGGTACGCTCAAAATTGGTCTGGTAACACAAAACACTCCGACCGGCTTGAAATCGGCTCGTCTTCCTCCTCCTCGCCGGTAGAACGCCGTGTACCTGCAAAGAACTCTCACACCGGGGGGTTTTTTCGGTGAAGAGCCTCCGATGCTTAAGTCAGTATATATCTCTCAATTCTCCAAAGTGTAGAATGGATAAATCGTAAGTAATAAGAAAGGGTCACTCCTATATATATAGGAGTGAGATACCTGCTCTAGGAGTTGCCCGGATCTGATGAGCTGTCTTTCCAGCGCTGCCCATACCTGCCCGTCCATACACACACAGTGTGTGTGTGTCTCAGAGGTGGTTATCACCACTATCGCTCTGCACCAATGTACTCTCACCACGTGTCCCTCTGAGCAGAGGGTAATTATTCTCCTGAATATTCCTTTGAGATTTTCTGACGAAGTTCACGCGCTCTCTCGCGTTCAAACCAAGCCCTCGATTGCTCTTCACTCACCGACTGGTCGATCAAATGAGTTCTCCTCTGGTTGGTCGATCTTCGACCAGGTCCTCTCCGATGCTAGACCACTTCTTTTAAGTCTGCTACTGCTCGACTGATGGAGCATTCCTAATATTGGGCTTGTACGACCGGCTCAGCAAACCGGAATATTCCTTAAGTATATAATATCCATATCATCTAGTCCCCCCCACTCTGGTCGAGTTTGAATGACTCGATCTAAGAGTGAGATTGTATTTGTTTCTTGGGCTTACCATCGTCTCGACCTCTTGACCGGCGTTATCGTTATTCCTCGACCGTTTATTAAGCCTCACTCTTCTTTTTGACTATGCAGTTGGTTCTATTGTAAATTCCCAACTGTCCTTCATTTCCCTTTATCACTGATACTGTTTTCTTCTGCCACGCGTCTTATCTGTTTGGTACTTTTAATCATCGTGTCTCCTCGCGATTTACGCCGCTTCGCTATCTGCGCCCCTTTAATTCTCCCAGCCGTTAGATCTCGCTTTGATCCAACGACTCTTTCTCTCAATTCTTCAACTTGCCTCTGTCTGTACTCCTATAAATACCGTACTTAGCGATTTTTCAGCTTTTTACACCTTTACCATTCTTAACATACTTGTACCCTAAATTCTCCTGCAAATCAAACTTCCCTATTCTCGGCGCTCTCTGCTTTCATCATCTTCAAGTTCTCCAGCCACTCTCTACCGCGACTATGAGTAAGTTTTTCACACTCTATTTTCCTTTGTTAATTTTAAATTTTTCTTGCTGTTTCTTCAATCTTGTCAATTTTTCTCTTTTGGAGGTCTGTTTGTACCCTAGCCGAAAAATTCTTCTCCTTTCCCTTCTCTGCTCTTCCCTGGGGCGTCTAAAGGCCTTTTCTTTAACAATTATTCCTCTATTTTCCAGATCCTGTTGCTTCTTCTGAGAATACTCGCAGTTCCTGCGAAGACATGACCAATCCATCGTCTTCCCCAATCCGTCAAACTATTCCTCATTCTCCTTCTCATTCCGTTGACGAGGTTTACAATCCCACTCCTCTCAGTTGTCTTCGCCCTTCAGATTACTTAACCCCGTCGTCTTCACGCCAACTTCATCATTTGATTGATGAATCAGATGATGATACCCTTGACAATATTCCTCTTACCCGCCGCTGTCGACCAGCCTTCGGTGCCTCTGAGGCAGCCGAGGCGGCTTTCGATGCTACTGAGGCCGCCCTCGAGAAAGACGAGGATCACATTCCTCTGTCCCAACGCACCGTTCCTTCCAAACCTTCTTCGAGCAGGTCTAAGGTAGGCATGCCCCAAAGACAGCTACCCTCTGCCCCACATCGATTATATGGTCGACGCTACTTCGGGGCACGAGCTGATGAGTTTCATGGACGCTTACTCCGGCTATAATCAAATCCCCATGCACCCAGATGATCAAGAACATACTTCTTTCTACTCAGCACGCGGGCTCTACTGCTACACAATGATGCCATTCTGACTGAAGAATGCCGGGGCCACCTACCAGCGTCAAGTTATAAGATGTTTGCTAGTTTGATAGGTGTGTGTATGGAAGTATATGTGGACGATATGTTAGTCAAATCCGTGTATGCGTCCGATTATGTTAACGATCTTAATATAATATTTTCTATTTTGCGTGATTATTCGATGAAATTAAACCCGAAAAAATATACCTTCGGCGTCGATTCGGGAAAATTCATTGGGTATATCGTTAGGCAGTGCGGCATTGCCGCAAATCCCGAGAAAATCAAGGCATTCAAGAGCTTCGACCACCGACTTCAATCAAGGGGGTTCAGAGTCTAACCGGTAAACTCGCCGCCTTGAGCAGATTCATCTCCAAATCAACGGATCGTTGCAAGCCTTTTTTCGAGGCAATCAAGAAAAAACACAAGTTCGAATGGACCGACTGTCAAAAAGCATTAGAGGCTATCAATGAGACTCTCAGTTGGGCCCCAACGATGCAAAAACCCCGTCCAAGCGAGATGCTCTATCTGTACCTGGGGATATCCGACATGGCTGTAAGTGCCGCCCTGATCTGGGAGGAGGACTCATGCCAATATCCGGTCTACTACGTAAGCAAGGCGCTTCACGATGCCGAGCTGCGGTACCCAACTATGGAAAAACTTGCTTTCGCCTTAGTGACCGCAGCCCAGAAGCTGAGACCGTATTTCCTAGAGTATTCGATCTCCGTCCTCACAGCCTACCCATTTAGAAAGATCTTGCACCAACCTGACACATATGGCCGAATAGTGAAATGGGCGGTGGAGCTGAGACAGTACGATATCCATTACCGACCCCGAATAGCAATGAAGGGGCAGGTACTCTCGAACTTCTTATCTGAATTCACGCCGGGACTCAAGGAGACAATGAACGAAGAGCCGTGGGTGATGTACGTGGATCAATCCTCCACTGCCGGACGAGCAGGCGGAGGGGTCGTCCTCGTAGATCCCAATAAAAAGCTCTTTTGTCACTCAATCCAATACCTCTTTCCAGCGACTAACAACGAAATCGAGTATGCATCATTGCTATCCGGGCTCGCCCTAGCAGAAGCTATGAGCCTAACCGACCTCACCATATATTCTGACTCGATGTTGATGGTCAAGCAGATCTCCGGGGAGTTCGAGGTAAAAGAACCGAGGCTGGTCCCCTATCTGGGGCTAGTAAAGAAGAGATTGACCAAGTTTTGAACTCGGATAGAGCACATCTCTCGGACAGAAAATGTACATGCCGATGCCATGGCCCGCCTCGCCTCAAGTACCGGGGTAGAAAGTGTCGAGTATATTCAGGTAATCCATAAGGGGAAACCATCGGTGCTCGGCCTTTCCGTCCTAAGCGCCGAGCAAACAACCGTAGACCAAAACTCGAGCTGGATGGTCTCGATCCGGTCGTATCTCGAGACCGGCGTATTGCCGCCTGACCCAAAAGAGGCCAGGCAGCTCCGCACGCAGGCAGCTCGATTTACGATCGTGGCAAGTGAACTGTTAAAGCAGGGATACTCGGCGCCCCTGCTCAAATGTGTTGACGATAAAAGCGCCGGGTACATACTCAAAGAGATTCATGAAGGCGTATGCGGAAACCACTCCGGAGGATACGCACTCGCCCATAAAGTTCTTAGACAAGGCTATTACTGGCCCAGTTTAAAGAAAGACGCCTTGGGGATGGCTCAGAGATGCACAAAATGTCAAACTCTCGCGCCTAACATCATCCAACCTTCTCAATCTTTGAAATCGATCCTTAGCCTGTGGCCGTTCACCAAATGGAGGATCGACTTAATTGGCCCCCTGCCGACCGGAAAGGGTAGAGTGAAGTATGTCGTTGTTGCTATCGACTACTTCACAAAATGGGCAGAAGCCGAGCCACTCGCCACCATCACCGAACAGAAGATGATCGACTTTCTATGGAAATCCATCATATGTCGCTTCGAGGTACCGAACTCAATAATCACCGACAATGGGAAACAATTCGAAGGAAAGAAATTGGAAACATTTTGCGAAGAACACGACATCAAACTTTTCTTCTCGACGCCTTACCATCCTCAATCAAACGGCCAGGTCGAAGCCATTAATAAGATCATCAAACAGAGGCTCAAGGTCCGACTTGAAGCCACAAAGGGACCCTGGCTAGAAGAACTCCCCAACGTGCTCTGGTCATATCGCACCACAGTTAGGTCGTCTACTGAGGAGACACCATTCTCCCTACGTACAGGTCCGAGGCGATGATACCCGTTGAGCTCGGCGCCCCAACATTTCGGGTAACTAACTTCGAAGAAGAATCCAATTCCGAGTCGCTGAGGGCGAATCTGGACTTAATAGACGAGCACCAGTCACAAGCCGAACTCAGAAATGCCGCGTACAAGAGGCGAAGCGAAAGATACGCACACTCCCAAGTCAAACCGCACGCCTACCAGATCGATGATCTGGTGCTCAAAAGGGTAAGGGAGCCGACCCTGGACCCCTCAAGCCAAAATTGGAGGGAACTTACAAAATCAGTGAGGTCCTCCCCCATGGAGCCTATCGCCTCGAACATCTAGACGGTACTTAGTTTGTTTTTTGATAATTTTTCTTTATTTTAGCAAGCGACTTACGCTTAGATCGAGTCAGAGCGGCATAATTAACGTAATAAGCAAATGGGGGCCAGGCTCAGCACGATGACCTGGCCGACGCAACCCGGGCTCAATTAGGTAGCCTGGTCAGGCCAATGATACCACCGAGTCTGAACTTGAAACGGGTCAGGTAAGCTGCCACGTGATAACCAAGTGCAGGTTGGTTCCAGCACGATAGACCGGCCGTCACGAGCCGGGCTTAGCAAAGTAGCCCGATCAGGCAAAAGACGCCAACGTAAAAAATAAGTACCGGGATCAGTCATGAAGCCCGACCAGGCCAGACCGCTACCATATCCAACAAGAAGATCGGACAGGTAACGCGCCCAAATAATAAAAAAGTGCCGAGCTCAATCATGAAAGTCGGCCAAATAATAAAAAGACTCGAGCTCAATCATGAAACTCGGCCAAGTAATAAATAAGCGCCGAGCTCAATCATGAAGCTCGGACAAGTAATAAATAAGCGCCGAGTTCAATCATGAAGCTCGGCCAAATGATAAAGCGTCAAGCTCAACCATGAAGCTCGACCAAATAATAAATGACTGCCGAGCTCAATCATGAAGCTCGGTCAAGTAATAGACAACCGCTAACGCACAAGCCGGACCCAATATGACAAATTCGGTCTGGCCAGAATCGCCAAGACCGAGCGAGGGTTCGGTCAGGAAAACGCCATCATAATCAAGTAAAAATAAAAGCGTCGTGAGATAAGAACATAAACGTTAACAGTAAGGGAACGCAATATAAACAAGAAGCAACACAAACATTTTATAAAACATCCAAGTGAAGGTTGTCAAGCAGGAAAGAGAATCGTGTTCAGACCACACTTGGTCAGCACAACAGCGCGCAGCTCGGGAAAAACAAGCAACGAAAAGTTATTACAATCTGGGACCACAGGCGGTCAACACGGCGTGCATGACATAAAAAGAGGACTAAAAGACGAGCTCAGAACCCTCGAGAGCAGCTTCGGCGTTCTGTGATGAGGTTTGTTTCTCAACCACAACCTCCACCTCTCTGATCGTTGAGGTGCCGACCCTCGCCTCGGCATCCACCACCACCTTCGCCGCCGCTTTCGCCTCCTCTATCTCAGCCACTACCGTCAGCACTGTGCCGCGCCTTGGCTGAAAATCTGGATTCGGGTCCACCTCGGCTTCAAACGGCTCATACTCAGGGAGCCCTCCCTTGGGGCCAAGCGCCATGACTCCGTAGAGGGAACGGTGCCGAACTTCTGGGACCCGACGGTGACGTTGTCGGCCCAACCTCGGAGTCTGTGCACCATCACGGCCTCGTCGTCATCAATGTCGCATATCATCCCCCCGAATTCTAGGCCATGCCGCGCCGCCTTCTCATCGAGAATCGCTCGGAAGTCTTCAAAGGAAAGCACCCCCGCGTCAACTTGTTGGAACAACCAATAGAGGTTGAACGCGGCTGACATGTCCATGCTCTGCTTCATCTCATCGAAGTACTGGACTTAGACCTCGGCGAAAGTAAGGGGAGGAGGCAGAGTGATGGGCTCGCTGTCAATTTGCTTCGCGGCTTCTTTTAGGAGGCAGACCTGAGAAGACATTCTCTTCCCGAAGTCCTCTAGCTGGGCAGTCATCTCAGCGTGCTCCAGGCGGATACAATCCAACTCATTTGAGTGGTTCTTGGAAGCCGCGGCCAGGTCGACTTTATGGGCCTCCTCGGCGGCAGCCACTTCGGCCACCCTCCTCTTCTCGCTGGCAGACAGGGCCTTCTGTAGCTTGGAAATCCTGGCGTCTCGGACCTCCGTCAAGCGGGCCAGATCCTCCGCAGCCTTGGCAGCGGCCTCCTCAGCTTTAACCGTCGCGCCCTGCTGAAGGACAAGTTGGTTCTCCAACATTTTCACCCTTCTGGTCTCGTCCTTAAGCTCATTGATTCGGCCCTCGCAGACCGCGTGGTCCTCATCAAGCTTGCGCAGGGTGGAACCGTCCCTCTGCTCCCTTTCTGTGACATGAACTAGCTCGACCATGGCCCGACCCATAGTCTCCATGGCATGCTGAGCAAGTTGAGGCAGAGAGAACATGGGAACGGCAGTCTCGGCAGTTGGGGTCCACAACGTCATGACGGTCCGTGCCGCTGACATCACTTGCTCAGGCAAGTGGTAGGGATTGGGCAAGTTAAACGGGATTGCCGACCTCGAATCGATGAACCACTGGTCGGGAAATCGGCACAGACTCTTCTCGAGGGAGGCTTTCTGACCCGGGTTCACTGGTATGTAGGTGGAGGACCCAGCCTGATGGACGAAAGCCGACGATTCGCCCGCCAGGGCAGTTTTCTCGACCTCGGCTGCCTTACTCCTCTTCGGAGACGGCGGAGCCACATCTCGTGTTCTAGCCTCCGGCTCGTCCGCGAGGAGCCGACGTTTTCTTTATCGCGTGGCGACACCCTGGGTTACCGGGCGTGGACTGAAATGACCAAAAGGGTGGGACGTTATCGGGTTCAAAGGACTTGCTGTTGTACTCGGGGCAAAGACCGTGGTCGACTAAGCTCTCCTCGGCAACTAGGTTCTTGAAGTATCTCTTCTCGTCAGGAAGTCCCAATAAGATGCCGATCTTCTTGACCAGATCGTCACTCAACTCGGCGCATTAGTTCTGGACTGAAGAAAGAACAAGTAAACGATTTAAACTAACATTTGCCAGAAATGAAGTGAGTAGCTGGGTGCCGATCTGCATCGGGAGTCTTCCATTCGCCACCGACCCAGAACCATTCTGGCATATACCCATGTAACGAGTCGGGGATCTTGTAAACCAATGACCTATCGACTTCGGGGGAAACCGAGCTGTAATAAGTGCTGGTCTCTCCAGATTTTTTGAAGACCAACAAGGCCCTTACATCGTCGCTGGTCGGGTCGGCCCAGCCCTGCTGCTGGAACAAGACAATCAAACCCATCAATCGAGCAAAGACAGTCGGCACTAACTGACTAATACCGATGTCGATATTATTGAGAATGTCGTTAAGGGCGCCGAGCGGCGGGAACCAGAGGCCGAATAGGATACTCGCCCGGTATACGCCAATGCACCCCGGAGGAGGACAGTGGATGCTCTCACCCGCATATGGGGCGAACACTCTCACCCCAGGCCCGAAGCAGGCCTTGCCCCTTAGTTGAGCGAGGTCGACGTCTTCGAGGACCGATGCAGTCGACCAAGCCTTTGCCGCCGACGACGTCGGCCAAACGCGGGGGGAACGACACCAACACCCGGGAGGCACCGTAGTCGCGGCCTCGACCGTAGCGTCGATCTCTGCATCCTCCAGGCCCATGGGGACCCGCTCTTGGCCACGAGTGTTACCACGCAGGGTCTCGTCGATAAGGTCAACATCAAAGTCGGATTCGGCGTCTGGATAATCAGAGTCGGCCACCCTCTCATCCTCCCTATCAATCGACGGGCTCGAATCGAGATGGATGACTTCTGGCGGAGGTCCGTCGCGGCCAGAGGCTGCCGTCGCCGAGGGCGATGACATTCAGACGGCGAAAATAGGCGTCGCTATCAGCGGAACCGTATTCGCCGCCGGTGAGGCGTAAACCACTATTTCCCCTGTCTCGGCCATCGCAACGTCATCGGGGAGATTCACCCCGTCGGCGGACTTCACCATAGAATCGGAGGAGGTCGACATGATAACAACAGAAGAAGGAAAAATTAGAGGAAGAATATAATTACTAGTGTGGGAATCGTCGGAGGAATTCCGAAAATTGCCTCAGAAACCTAGCTCGAGACTTTCAGTCGCTCAAGAATCAGAAATAGTAAAACTCCACAAAGAAGACGGAGGCGTATATGTATATAATCCACTGACCATTCACGACGCAACGCGTGGCACGCCTTTTGAAATTCAAAAACAAAGTACGATCCAATGGTCACGGGGGACGCGATCCGAAGGCTGGGATACAATAGCGTGGACGCCACGCGCCCCAAAAAACCGTCGTTCATTGAAGCAACACGCTGCTCGACGAGAGCGAATCAGACTGCGCGGCGTGGAAAGACTCTGAAACGGCACGACTCTCCAAGACCGACAGTAAGCGTAATGGACACGCCACATTAAATGACCCGTCGCTTCAGATCTAGTCATGGGTGCATGATGACGGAGGGGAAAACTTAAAGTTAAGCATACACGCCGAACTCGCACACTGTCGAGCCATGATCGAGACTGGTGAACTCGGACGTATTCCAAAATGACGACCTCGCATGGGATACCAAAGGCACCCCTTCCGAGCTCGGGGGCCTGTATGTTGACATTTGAGTTCACCCCGAAAGAAAACTGGGCGTGACACCACCGAAAGCCGGGTCGGCGATCCGGTCCAGACATTGAAGTACCGAGCTCGGTTCTAATAAAGGATGGGCGCCGAACCCTGGTGACTTTGTTTCCGAGAACGACATTTCTATCGTCAAGGCGCCGATGCCGACCTTGAACAAGTGACGGCCTGATGTTTGAATCCTGAAGACCGAAGGTGGGTGACGAGCTCGGGAACCGACCTGGGGTTCAAGAACGGCTACTCCGTGGAAAGGTGTGGGGCTCGGCGATATTAAAATATTGCCACTTGTTGGACAATAATTACGGATGGGACGCACCACCATGCCCCTGACAGCCTATGGTACCTAGTTCGGCTAGAGGTCCTGTCAGCATTAAATGCTCTGCATGTAATCATTAGAAGATCCACAAATTACTCACAATTAGTCAGAAGGATGCCGACCTGTCTTTCGCTCTTACTATGCGACGGGACAGCTTGAACAGTGGAGGAACAGTGACACATTAAAGAACACTATAAATAGAAGTAGCCCTCATTTATTTTAGGTTGTTGAACCCTCAACTAACAGACTCTCTCTCTCTACTTTCTCTCTCTACACACTTGTAATACTCGTAGCAAATATCTGCAATTGTAAGAAAGGTACCGACCTCGTACGAGAGGCCGATCTCGTGATTATATAATAAACCGTGATTATTTCGCATTTTCTCTCCATCTATCCATTTCGCATTTTCATCACATTTTATTTTAACCGTTAATCGGATCCGTCTATCAACACGCATATGATGCCCTTATGTAATCCCAAATCCACAAACTGGACATTTCAGAATCTAGCACCCAGTCATCTTGGATTAAATCAGTCAGGAACATTAGTTGGAAGATAAAGACCAAGAAGAAGATCAAGCACTTTATTTGGAAGTGCTTTTCAGGTATTCTTCCCTCCCAAAACAACCTGAAGAAGAAGGGCTTGAAATTGGACAACATCTTGCTCCAGTGACTTGGACTGAACTGAATACGGAAGTCCCTTGCTTTAAAAATTGGTGGAAGAAGTTTGCATGATTCACGAATATAAGGCTGCTGAAGACCGACTCCAATTAACCACTACATTCTTTGGTGGTTGTGGAAGTCGAGAAACTTGTGGGTATTTAAAAACAATGGATTTCAGAGAAAACTTTAATTGATGGAGCCTCCTCTGAATGGCTTGAATTCTCTGTGGTTTAGTTTTTTTTTTAGTCTTTTTCAGTTTTTTATGTTGAGCTAGCAAGGTAGTTATTTTAGTTACTGGTTATATTGGTTTAGTCTAGTAGCAGAACTAAGGGCCTCAGTATTCTATACTGCCCTATAGTTTTGCTATTAGTCTCTTACCTCTACTAAGCCAAGTCTGTTGGATCTCCTTTGTCTTTGTGCTTAGTTTGTCTAGTCTGTCTAGTTGGTTTGCTATGTACATATTCTACTGTGGCTTGTAGGTCGTGTACCAAAATCTTGCTTTGTTTTTTTCTAAGAGCACCTGCATTGGTGCATTATTTTGGACCATTTAAATGCATTGCACCCCATTAAACCAATGCACACATTAATTAATTTGTGGGCCTAAGGGTATCATTCAAGAAGCTTAATGGATCTTTCACCATTTTTTATTTTTATTTGGTACTTTTTGTCCAGCTGCCTTTTTTTGTTCAACGGCTATTTTTTAGCCTCTTTTATTTTTTTATTATTTTTTTATTTTAACGGCTCTTTTTGAAGCCACTTCTATTTATTTTTTATTTTTTAACACTTCTCTTACACAAAAAATTAGCAATTGCTCATTTTTGAAAAAAAAAAAATGAATCCCAATAATAGGCAAAACTTTCAAAATTTTTCAAGTTCTAATCCTACTAATCCTGGTGAATTTTCACAAGCTCCTTATCCTGCATAATTTTTTCCACAATTCCCATCAAATTTTCCTTTTATGCAACAATCTTAAAATTATCCACTGTCTGGCAATATTCAATATTCACAATATCCTCCACAAGCTTCATTTCAGAACCCACCACCTGAATATTGGCAGTACATAAGTAGTCAAAATCTGGTGCAATCTTCTTCGCAACAATCGAGTCAATCTTCCGGATCTCAAATGAGGAAAGAACTCAATACTCAAACTTATGTTCCGGAAACACAATTGCAGGATTGTGAAACAGCTATAAATGCTGAAATGCCAAGAAACACACGTGTTGTAGCTGAGGGCCGGAAAAAACGTCCACAATGGACAACGGAAGAGGACGTGCTATTGGCAAAAGCTTATGTGACAATAAGTGACGACCCTATTACCGGTAATGATCAAAAGGCCGAAGCGTTTTGGGTACGTGTTACAAAATATTATAATGAAAATACACCTTCTGATTATATTTCTAGAGATTTGAATATGATAAGATCTCACTGGCATAATACAATTCAATAAAAGGTGTATCGGTTCAATGAGTGCTATAACAGTATTTACGGTGTGTATCGAAGTGGTTGTAGTGATGAGGATATATTAAGTCGGGCTTACGAAAAATATCGTAGTGAGAATAATGGTGTAGCCTTCAATCTTGAGCATGTGTGGAGAATCCTAAAAGATCGTCCTATGTTCACTCCACAATCTTCTAATGATATTTTTGTTGAGAGAAAAAAAACGAGGATTGATGAGTCTGGTGCCAGCAACACTTCATCAAAGGGGGATGCGAGCATTGATCTAGATGAACTTCATGAAGTGGCTCGCCCAATCGGACAAAAGGCAGCCAAACGAAAGGCCAAGGGCAAAGGAAAATCTAACCTTGATGAGATGATCGCAGAATACAACAACATGGTTAAGCACCTTGCTGAGTTAACAAGCTTGAAAAAAGCTGAAGTTGAAGTTAAAAAAGCAACACTTGAGGAAAAGAAGCAGAGGAATCGTCGAAAAGACTATGATATTTTAATGAGGGACACAAGTCACATGACCCAAGAGCAACGTATTACTCATGAGAAAATGTGCCAAGTAATTCGAGAGAAATGGAACTTTTAGACTTCGCATTATCTATTTTAATTATCCTTGTAATTTTGTATGTTGTAATTTGCAAAATTAAATTTTCAGCTTATATTTCATTTACGTTTTTCTTGTTATTCAAAGCAAACTCACATATTTTATTCAAAGGAAAGTCACAATATTTAAAACAAACTCACATATTTCCTAGTCAAAAGAATGAAGCTTCCTCACAATTTCCTAGTCAAAGGAAGGGAGCTTCCTTACAACTTCTTGGTCAAATAAAGGACTTCCTAGTAAGTTCTTAGTCAAAGGAAGGGAGCTTCCTCGTAAGTTCCTGGTCAAATGAAGGGAGCTTCCTCGCAACTTCATCAAAAGAAGCATTAGTTTGGCTATAAATACCTCATTTTGTATCCCATTCCAAGTGAAAGAAAAAGAAGAATCCTCACAAAATGTCTCAAAATTCATATAGATCTGAGTCTAATTAATCATCATCTACCGATAGTGAAGATGGTGAAAACACTAACGATTTAGAAGTTGAAATGATTTCATCAATCATTCAACGAAGCCACGAGTTACTTCAAGCATACCAACATGAAACTGAAGTTCGTAGAAGAAGAAGGTTCATCCAGAGAAATCGAGAAGATGGACATAATAGACTTGTAAGTGATTATTTCTCTGATCATCCTGTCTACCCGGATCATATATTTCGTAGGCGTTTCCGTATGCGAAGAGAATTATTCCTTCGAATTGTGAATGCACTTCAGACACAATCATCATATTTCCAGCAAAACTTTGATGCATCAGGAAGACAAAGTTTGTCACCACTTCAAAAATGCACAACAGCCATTCGTCAGTTGGCTTATGGAGTCCCAGTTGACCACCTTGATGAGTATTTACGTATGGGTGAGTCAACTGCTATCAAATGTCTTTTTAAATTTTGTGAAAGTGTGGTTCAAATTTTCGGTGATGAATATTTGAGAAGACCGAACAGTAGCGATGTTCAAAGACTCCTCCAAATGCATGAAGAAAATCATAGTTTTCCAGGTATGCTTGGAAGCCTTGATTGTATGCATTGGGAATGGAAAAATCGTCCAGTTGCTTGGAAAGGCCAATTTACAAGAGGGCATGGGTCTCCTACGATTGTCCTTGAAGCGGTTGCTTCACACGATTTGTGGATATGGCATGCCTTTTTTGGTGTTGCAGGATCACGTAATGATATCAATGTATTGTATGAATCTCCTCTATTTAATAATGTGTTGCAAGGAAATGCACCAAACATTCATTTTACTGTCAACGGCACGCAATATGCAAATGAGTATTATCTTACAGATGGAATATATCCAGAATGGGCTACGTTTGTAAAGTCTTTTCTTTGCCCATCAGATCCTAAAAGAAAGTTATTTAAAGAAAAACAAGAAGCTGCTCGAAAGGATGTGGAAAGAGCATTTGGGGTGCTTCAGTCTCGATGGGCAATTGTAAGAGGTCTTGCTTGATTTTGGTATAGAAGAAAACTGAAATTTGTTATGTTGACATGCATTATTCTATACAATATGATTGTTGAAAATGAAGGAGTTGTAGTAACAAATTGGCACAATGACGAGGATGAAGAGCCCATACAACCTGTCCAGGGTTCAAATCGAGAATTTCAAAATTATATCCGTAGAAGTTCAGAGATACGAGATAACACAGTTCATCATCAACTTCGTGCCGATTTAGTTGAGCATATTTGGACTCATTTTAGCCACTAAAAAAATTATATTATGTAATTGTATTATTTTTTTCTTGTGTAATCTTAATTTAAGTTGTTTTGGTATTGTAGTGTGCTTTTATTTTCATGTTTTAAAATTTATTATTATAATTTTAAAAATATTAAATTTTTATTTTTATTGAGAATAGAATATTAAAATTGATATTGAATGAATGGATATAATGGGCCCCATATTTGTATTTAAATGAATGTGTAGGGATGTGGGTGTGTATTTAAATGGAGAGAGAATTAGTGGAAAGGTGACGTGGAAATGATGTGTAAGAGAGATAGTGTACTTTGTTTATTGAATGAATGAAAAAAAAATTAAAACCCTAATCTATAATATTCTTCATTTCGAAAAAGAAAAAAAAAAAGTGCAAAGGACAAAAAATGTAACAAAGTTAGAATTAGAGATTGAGGATAAGTAGTAAATACAAAACATACATCCATTTGTATGATGAGAGTAGGAAAAAGTTATGCACGCACATAACTTAAAGTTCACGAAATGATTAAATTTATTATATTTTTTTTCATATAAAGTTCCTTATTTATATATTTAATGAAATTTCTAAAATTTAGGGGTCCATGAGGCCCATCCAATTCAATGGATATTAGAGGGTAATAGTGTCATTCCGGCACGAATACAAATATACAATGGTATATGGGACAAAGTTAAAATCGTCTCTGCAACTAAATTCCCTTTCCCTCCCAACATGGTATAGCCTTTTAGTACAGCCTATACTGACACGCCTCTCTCTCTCTCTCTCTCTCTCTCTCTCTCTCTACATTACATCCACACTATACACTACACACTTTATAATGATCACCCCACTCAATCATCTCTTCAAAATTCCACATTACAAAGATAACCCCAATTTCACCGCATAATCATGGAGCAGCCTCAATTTCAGCCCATTTTCAAGCCGCCGGAAACTCCGACGGAGACGATGGAGTTCCTTTCCCGATCGTGGAGTCTCTCGGCTCATGCAATCTCTAGAGCTCTAGCTCCGCCGCCGGCGTCAGAGCACCAGGCTACCAACAACCCACAAAAATGCGCCGTTAAAGTTGCCGCCCAGACCATACATGAGGACGCCGACGCCGAGCTGGACGAGCCGCCGGCTCCGGCCTCCTTACTAAGAAACCCCTTCTCGTTTTCTTATTCGGACACGTCTCAGCTCATCATGGAGCGTATAATGTCTCAATCTGTGAGTGAAACATCGATTTTTTTAATATCATGTCAGAAAAATCTGTTATTTATTTATTTATTTTATGTTTCTGCCCTGCTAATTGTTTTTATTTGTCGATTTGGTGAGTATTCTTGTGTGTTCTTTTCTGTTGCGTATAAATGGAATTTGCAATAAATTGTTCTGTGGTGCCAAAACAAAACATTTATATTCTTGTCCTTATTTATATGCTAGTCCTGTTTGCGCTCGTCTCTGACTGAAAATTTATCTTTGACAAATTAAACTAATTATCAGTTTTTGCTGCTTTCTAATTTTCTATTGTTGATTTCACATTGAATCTCCTTAATTTTTATTTCCTTTTTCGTGTGGAGTTGTTTCTCATTATCTTTTTACCAGTTTGATCTGCTTCTATTTAAATTTTATTGTGGTGATAGCAAACCAAACAAGGCGCTTATTAAAAGCTTTTGATGGGAAAGCAAGAACATGAGTCTCTTGGAACTTTAAAGCTACGTAGGAGGCATTTATTAACTATTAAGTAGGTTGAATTATGAG
>BKCP01006660.1:241030-262969 GCA_008636005.1 Striga asiatica | reverse complement strand
CTTTGGTCGAGCGTTAATTTGTTGGGTGTTTGTTTTTGTATTGTAGCCAAGTCTGGATGGTGTTTGTGTGAATTGAAGGAAATATGTATTCAATTATGATTTCAAGTGACGTTTTGAGATTTTTTAAGATTTGCACATTTTGGAGGGATTATGTGAAATCTTGAATGTGAAGGTGGGATTTGATGTGAGATTTCGTATAAAGTTTTTTCTTCGAAAATCCCATCAAATCTTAAAAAGTCTTAACAAATCTTAGTCTCAAATAAGTTAAATACCTTTGTAAGACTTTTTAAAATCTCAATTGAATACCCAAATCTAAATTGAATACACTAGAATTTCTAAAGTTTGAAGAAATCTTTAGAAATCCTAATTGAATACACCCAAATATTTTTGTAAAAATAATTAAAAATAAAAATTAGCCCCTTAAGGTGTCAAGTATTGACACAACACCCCCATCAACATCAAGGCATATCATAAATTTTGTTTTCAAATGGAACCCGTGTTTATTGTTTGTAAATTTGGTTAAATTTGTGCGGATGTTGGTATATTGTAGCTTTACGTGGGGCCGCCACATTAAAGGCAAGAGCATTGAAGGATGTGTGGAATCTGGCGGCCGTGATCCCGGTTGAGAAAGGAATGGGAGTTGCTAGTAATGGAAGTTCGAATGGGAGCTTCAGCGGCGAAGAACTTGTTTCGGAGGAGAATTTCCTTGGGATTTGTAGTCGAGAGTTGCTTGCCAGAGGCTGTGAACTGTTGAAGAAAACGCGCCAGGGTAAGAATGGAAGAATTGTGCTTATTTTTTGTTCCAAGATTAAAGATATAATTTGATCTATTAGAAACACTCCTGATAAAGCTGTGCCTAATGGTGAATGCAGGTGATCTGCATTGGAAGATAGTGTCTGTCTATATTAACAGAGTGGGTCAGGTATGCATGTGTGTTATTCTTTACTTTTATTTTGTACTGTTCTTCTATATGATTGAACCATCAAAACCAATTACTTTGGAGTTAATCAAAATAATCCTTCACTTTCTTTAAAAAAAAAAAAAAAAATCTTGGGCTTCAATTGTGACCTTCAATTCAAAAAGTGCTCATGGATGCAAGAGCATTGAAACTGCTAAGGCTTTATCTCGTGATCTACGCTGAAGAAGTGCTCTTCACATTGTTAGGTAATGCTGAAAATGAAAAGTCGTCATGTAGCCGGGACAGTCACTAAAAAGAAAAAGAGTAAGTTCGACTCTTTTTTTTTTTCCTTTTTCTTTTTGTACCATGTCCTGTATCTTTTGTTCGTATTTGAGAAATGAAAATGAAAAAGATAACAAAAACTCAACATAATATTCCATTTTTTCTACTACTGTATTTTTTTCAGATATTGTTTTAGAGGTGCTGAAGGATATTCCGGCATGGCCTGGCCGTCACTTGCTTGAAGGCGGTGAGCATCGAAGGTACTTTGCCTTAAAGACCATTGCACGTGGGGTCGTCGAATTTGAATGCAGGAATCAAAGGGAGTACGATATTTGGACACAAGGGGTTTCAAGATTACTCACTATTGCTGCTGAAAGGAATAACAGACACAGAATTTGATGCTACTTTTGGAAAATTTCAGGAAAGTTTTTGATGGGATTATTAAGGATAGGGTGAAATGTATTCTCATCTCCATTTGGGCTTTTGCTTGGACCAACTATTATTGATTTTGAAAGTTTGGGTTTGGGGATTGGTGNAAGTGGGATTTTGGACTAGGGTTGGTCAACAAGATTGGGAGGGAATCTCATTTTGATTTTTAGTGTGAAAGACAAATGAACTTGATTGTGTGTTCTTTGATGTGGGGACACATGTATTATAATTAGCCCTTTAAATTACTAATTAGGTCCTAGACTAAAGTTTGTTTATATTGGTTGGGATGGGATTTTTCTTGATATGTAAATATCCCCTTTTGGTAATTAATTGACTATTTGCTATTAAGTGAAGATTCATATTTTTAAGTATTTTTATCCTCTTGAATATTGTAGTTTTGTTTTCTAAATATCTTTTTGTGAGAGGATAATAGATGCAATAATTAATGGTCCCAGGACCGGGGTCCGTAAGTTTAGTGGATGTCTCATAATTTTCAAGATTGGTGATCCACATTTTCAGAATAGCACTAGTGGGACTGAATTGCGAGAGCTTTTAATTGGTACTCCCTCATTTTTTTAATAGATGTCGTTTTGAGACGTTGCACAATAATTAAGATTTTTTTTTTCCAATAATAACTCTCATTAATGTGGATAGAGATGAATGTTTTAAGAAAAGATAAATAGTATGTATTTATTAGCTAGTTGAAGGTAATAATGAAAAAATATGTATAAAATATCCAAAACATCATTTATTTGGTTAAATATTGATAAAGTCAAAATGACATTTAAAAAAAATGAGGTAGTATAATTTATTGTGTGAATATGGAATTCTTTTGATTATCTTGATGATACCAATATGACGTAGGGAAAACATATGAAATAAAAAATGAGAGAAAATCTCAAGACGATATTTTTAATTCTTAAATTTGACCAATTGTTAGAAGAAACCAATAAATAGAATCTCACAAAGTCCTAAATAAATAACTTCCTTAACAAGAAAATGAGTAGGCTAAATAAATAAATATTCACCTACTAAACTATAATATGCAACTAATAATAATAATAATAATAATAATAATAATAATAATAATAATGATAAAAAGGGAAATAAATAATTATATTAAAGACTCAAGACGATCATGCTACTCCAAGAAGGCGAGCGCAATCTCGTCTCCATCATTTTTCCCTGGTTTAGAAAAATTCGCCCTCGAATCCGACTCAATCTCATCAGTTGGAGTTGTCACCTAGGAACGACACCAAATGCTTTGTGTTGAACACGCCGGAAGTGCGATTTTGCAACAGAAGAAGTAGGTGATAGGGATTCGGATTGATCTTCTTTACAATCTCGACCGGACCTATCTTCCGGGTGGACAACTTATTATACTCGTGGGCAGAAAACCAATCCTTCGTCAATATAATTTCCTATACTTATTGAACTTCCATATATCATTTAGTGTGAATTTATAATTTGTTAGTTTTAGTAATTTCTATTATATAATAGAATAATTAAAAATTTGATTATAATGAAATTAACCATTATTAAAAAGTCATTGATTAAGTTTCAGTTACCGTTTAAAAGAAAAAATTATTGGATTGTAACTGAAAAATGTGGAAACTTCAAATAGTTTTGTTAAATTTTTCGTTAGCAATTATATATATATGGATCAAATATTCATTGATTAGTGAGTTGTTTAATATTTTAATTAAAAGAAAAATAATAATAAAGTAAACATATTTTTGTAACCTCTTTTAGAGGAAAAATAAATGAGGTTTTATTAATTGCTTTGCTAGCAATTATATATATAGATCTCATAAAAATAAACAACGACACACTTACCAATGCGGTCACGAAATGCCTGGTTCATCACCCGCATAAAAGTACTGGGCGCGTTCGACAACTTGAAAGGCATCACCATCCACTCGAACAGACCCTCACGGATCTTGAAGGCCGTCTTCCACTCATCACCCGGCCTAATACGAATTTGATGATAACCGCTATGAAGGTCCAACTTCGTGAAGATCATAGTGCCATGCAGCTGACCAACAAGTAGTTCAAACGAAGAATAGGAAATAGGTACCGGATCGTGACACCACATAAAAGTATGGCAGTTCGAGCTTTGGCAGAGTCCGATTCAATTTTCTTCTGATGAGAAAATGAGGAACTGAGTTGATCATTTAGAGGCCCATTGATGTTTCTCATCTTTTGAACTTCATTCCTTAGATATTCCACTTCTTAAGATGAGACTTTCTCCTGAGTGTGAGTTTTAATTGTTTAGATCTCACCACGAGCTTCTTCATTACTTTAGCATCATGCAAGTATTTTTCCATGGCTAACAAGTGTACCTGATCCACACAGTTATCTTGATCTACATCATCATCAGATTCATCAGACACATAAGTATGTGTTTGAGATGCATCCATACCTTCCTAGAATTTTGAAGGAATATGAGTGGGTGATAGGCATAATAACTTATTTCTGCTTAATGAACCTTCATGTTGTTTGTGTGAGAAGTAAGTCCAGCAGATTCTTCTTCATCTGAGTCGCCCAAGTCGCTTTTAGAGATTATTCTTCTTTTTAATGTTAGCACACTCATACTAAAAGTGTCAAACCCTCGGCATTCTCTGCATTGATCCTTCTCAAATTTTTTGGGTATCTGATTTTGAGGAGGGAATGTTGGTCCGTTTTTCCTGAGATGAGTTTTTTTATTGCTGTTGAACTTCTTCCCGACAGATTTATTCTTATATAGCTTTTGACGCATTTTATTCTTGGCAATAAGGGAAAATGCTTCCTTGAACACAACATATTCCTCCATTGAACCTTCATCTTCATCATTTTCTTCATGATTTGACTCAACAACCGCTTTTAGGGCTTGACCTTTGCTTTTAACTTTGTCATAGTTGTTGTTGATCTCGAACGTTCTAGGATCACCAAAAAGATCATCCAGATCCAGTGGCCTGACACTTTGAAAGCTTTCCAGAGACGTGATCTTTTCCCTAAAGCATGCCGGCAAGGTTCTCGTGATCTTTTGAACTTTACGTGCCTCTGAAATGTCCTCTCCAAGCATCGCACTTTGATTTACCAGATCACAAAATCTGGAGTAATGGAGATCAATAGTTTCATCGTCCTTCATCTTGACTAGTACAGAGCCCATGCGACGGTGCGATGCACGGGGTGCACAATTTTAAGGCTATTTATCCAGGCTTATAATTATATACATGAATGAAGAAAAATGTACAGGATATATATAGTACGTGACCCGTGCGAAGCACGAGATATATTTATTTGGAGAATATTATATTATAAGATGCAATATTCAATAAAAGTTTATAATACGCAAGAAAATTGTACAGTGTTCAGTAAAAGTTTTATAATATTCAAGTAGAGTCTTAAAGTCTCTTGTACATTAAGACTACTGATAAAATAATATTATAATCAATGAGTTTCCTTTCCTTGTAGCCAAATTGTGAATGTGATTTGAGGAGTACAACAAATCGATATATAGCTGACTTGCTTTTTCCATTGTAGTTTTTTTTTCTTTTTTTTTTATAATGAATTTAAAGATATTCTAAAATATAACAAAAAATAATTTTTTTATTACAATTAGGAATTTTACTAAATATAAACTCTCAATCTATGGTGTTAATCAACGTTTAAGTCTAAAAAGTTATGAATTTTTACCTCTTTTAATCAACGTTTAAGTCTAAAAAACAATAGAGTTATTATAAAAAAAATTTCTACATCTTATAAAACATTAAATATGAGCATGTTAGGGCTAGCTTGTAAAATAATTAATATATTATCTCACTACAACATTTATACTAATAAAAATTTACTTTTAGCATATAAATTTATCCCTTGATATAAGAGAAAGTAACAGTTTTACTTATTGTTGTTCACCATATAATATTTAATTATTATTTTATTATATAATAAAAAAGAAATATTGTTAAATAGTGTAGTAGAATTGTTATAAAATTATATGATTTTTTTTTTACAATATGGATTTAATATTTTTTTATGATATGATAATATAAACAAATCTATACTTAACTTTGACAAATAAAACAAATAAATACTTTAGTAAGTATTTAATGTATATACTAAATAGGATTATATTTGCTATAATCAAATACCAAATATAATCAAATAAGTCAAAGTGTACATTTTTATTTGGTATCTGAACTTTTTTATTATTAAAATCTTTTTATTATACTTACCTTTTTAAAATAAAATAAATAAATAAATCAATTAAATAAATAAAATATTATAATACCAAAATAGTAATGGCATTTAATGCAGTTGACTTTTCTGGATAGTAAGTATAGTAAATAGAATCTCCTTTTATATAAGTATAGATTGTATAATACGGAAATAGTAATGCAATAAATGTTGTTGACTTTTCTTTATACTAAATCTGGTAAATGGTATACCTTTTAATATAAGTATAGATGTCATCAAAAGCTAATGTCACATGCTGAAGTCTGGACGATTTTACTGCCTTTGAACCTTCAAACTGATGCTCCAAAATCTGACATGCATACTTTTCAGTTGTACATTGAACTATCATCTTATGCCATGTACAAGGCTCGAAATTCGCTTCTTCTTGCAGTCTTTCAGCATCTGACCACAAATCTCTTGGCTTAAGTACCATTGCTGATGAGGTTTCTTTTCCACTGTCATGTGCTTCCTTTGTGACTGGATGCGTCCATCCATTTTCCACACTTTCCTAAGCACCTCTGCCAAACGATCGCAAGAAAATAGTCATCATTGATTTCCAGTAAGAGTAGTTCGAGCCATCTAATTGCGGAGGCTTAGACATGGATCCACCATCATGATTCATGGTTGCACGTTAATAGATCCTAACGATATTCGTGTATACATACGAAAACCCGCTCTGGTGCCAACTGAAGTTTAGGAGAGATATAACAGAATTGCGCTAACTGAATAAATCAGTAACATTGAAGTACGTTCACTAAATTGGGGAAGCAAGGTTCTACAAATATGAACCTTCAGGAGAGCATCTCGCTCTCACTTCGAAACTCTTTCACATATATACTTAGGATTTACAAATAAGACTCCCTCTTCTGAACCTACAATGTAATCACCAATACTACTACTTTCCCGACCACAAATTCCTTGTGGATTTTCTCAACACGAATCCCTTGTATCATTTATCAGTGTTCCTCCCAAACACTTACACTAAAAAAGAATAAGAATATGCTCATCAATGATATCGAGAACAGTCTCTCGTCTCCACTCAATCAAATAAAACTGAATTTAAAATCTCTCGAATTGCTCACTCAAAGTTCTCTTTTTTTCGCCCTTCAATATAATGAAATGTTCAAAAATTGGCTTCCAGTTGAGCGTGGAAGCCTTTTTTATCTCTACGCATTATGGTAAGTCCTCCTCGACCTCAACCTTCCAAACTTAGTCGCGCACGTCCACATTCATGCGACCGTTTGTCCCTTTTGCAAGCTAACTCCACTTGGTAAGTCATCTTTCTCTTTCACTGCTACTTTCTTATGATAAGTGCACATATGACTGCTTCATATGGAAATGAATCTCAATTTCCTTCATGTAAAATAATCCAAGTAAAAGGGAAATAAATAAATTCAAATAAGTAAAATAAGATATTGAAAGCCTCCTTTTTACATTTCAGTACAGTTCGAGACGGTGGTGAAGGTTCCAAACTTCAGTTCAGAGTTTGTCGATTTAACGCCAACCTTCAGAGTTTTACACGATCCTTGCGACCTCTCTTGCCTCATTTTCACTCCTTTCTTTTTTGGGTTTCTTATCTATGAAGACAAACTCCTTTAAGTTCCCTGCTAGTATCTGCCTTTCAATTTCGTCCCTAAGCTCCTTGCAAATTATTCATTATGTAATTGTAATACCAATGATAGCATTAGTATACATCAGGCTGATCTATAGAGGCTCATTATTCATCGGGAGGGATCTAGGTTGATCTAACAGCTTGAGGTTACCTCTTTTTCTATGACCTCGAGGCATCGCCAAAAGAGTTATAAATTAATCAAACCTCTTCCTCGACTTTCGATCTTCTCGTCTATTTGCTTTCTCTCATGACCTGACCTCCTTTCATCAGGTCGACGTCGTTCCTCAACCTTTCTATCTTTATCTCGTCTTACGTCAAGCTCAAGAAAGTCAACCTCCTTCTTCTCCTCCTCCTTGTTAATATATTTGGAGCACCTTTCTAGAAACTTGTCGTAAGACCTCGCAAGTCGTCTAGACAACAAATTCTGGAGAAGATCAGGTCGCAACCCTCTGCTCACTCCCCTCGCCTTGACCTTCTTTGAGGCATAAGGGACGTCTACGTACTTCTTCGTATATCAAGCCACGTACGCCTCAGAGACTCCCCGTCTTGCTGTTGCATGTTGATGAACGCTCTTCTCATTCCTATGTTCACAAAAGCATTGATTAACAAACATCTAACCGAACCCTTGGAAATCCCTCACAGAGCTTAGTGCAAGTTGATGTAACCAATCATGAACAAGACCTTTCAATGTAGTCAGGCATGCTCGACAACAAACTGGGCCACTGTACTTATGCAGCACTACCATGTTCTAGAAACTCCTCACATGTCGAGTTGGATCTGTAGACCCATCATAAGACAGGGTTACCTCTCGAAACACATGCGACAAACTCGCGTCAAGCACCTCGTCTGCAAAAGGGGTGCACGTAATGTCTGGGACCATGATGTCCCTCGATCTTCTCTTGGACTTCGTGTAGCTGAGCAACCATGCATTCTAGTGCGGGGTCCCGCCGAGCTTGTGATGTCATACTATGCGAATTGATAGACCGTTCTGGCTTGTCGTCTTCCCACCTCATTACCACCTGGTAATCCACAGGTCGCATCGTAACCTTCTGCATCGCGTGGGCAAGTTGGGTGCATGCTGCCACCACCATCATTCTTTTCAACTCGATTCGGGTGATCTGAATGAATGGCTCCTTGGAGGTGGTAGATCGAGCCTCCACATCAATAAGGACTACCTCCTACGTGCGGACAAGGTCCAATTCACTTCATTCCACGACCTCCAACTGCCGCGATTGTGCCTGGCGTTGGCTGCGTGGTCCTTCGACCTACCCTGGGTGAACTCTGTTAGGTTCCGAACCGGCGTCCCTTGGGGGCATGTGGGACCTCATTGATCAAGGTTTTTGGCGATTCCCTTCTAACGAGCCTCCACGAAGGTGGGCCTAACCCAAGAGGTCGATTTTTCATCCAAGTATCATTGCCACCCTTCTCCCTGTTAGCTCCTTCTTTCCATACCATTATTGACTAAAACTTTGTATGAATTGTGGAAAAACGCAGTCCTGTTTCAATTGTGGTGGAACTGAGCTTTCCCATAAACGACGCCAATTTTGATAAGGATCTACCAAATAACTCCAGTTCTGGATGGCAATCTTTCTTTGAATCTCGTACTTGACCTTCTCGTTTGAGTACCTAAATAAGCGTCAGGAGAATTTCTGACATAAAGCCTCGGACGATCAAGTCAGTCCCTCGTACATATTGTATATGATAAGAGTTAATAGAACGTAATCCAACAATAGTCATACATCACCCCTTATATATGAGAATGATTACCTTATTGCCCAAGAACTTTATTTTTTCAAGAAGATCGAATATCCATTTACCTTCTTGTGCTAGATCTCCTTCCATGTATCTTAGATTCTAAAGAATCTCACAATCCTACCACTGTAGATGTTATATGGTCAGTGGCTTTATCTGGTCGACATAGAGTCACCCTATTGAACAATACAAGTCATCCGCTACACCCCCTCAATTATCTAGGTCTCAGGCCATATATATAGGTCATAGGTCGATAATCGAACTAACTCTCTTGAGATATATATCTACCAGACCCACTCAACTTGAACGACATGTTCAAACTACTCTACCTAAGTCAAGCTAAGTAAACTCCGTTTAGAACCGAGCTACTCGAGAGTCTCAATTCAAAACCGAACTCTCTATGCTATATCATGAAGTAATTCTCTCAAAAGCTTGATAGCTGCGCGAAATAAAACCGTAAATACGTTTTGGAATGAAAACAATATATAACATAGTAGCAACTACATAATGGTTCAATTCTATATTGGTTTTTTTACGTTTTGGAATGAAAACAATTCGTACATACTACATATTAAATGTCGATCATGAAGCATCCATCACCTTGATATATAATAGCTGTAATAATTCAAAAATATGTGAATGCAAATTTCCTGCTTTCCCACTTTATAAAGTACACATTTTATAGCCACCACGCATCCCAAGGACCACACAAAATTTTCGACTTTGTTATCCCCTTACAAGCAAAAAGGTCTCAAAGAAGCTCGCAAAATTGCCATTGCCATGAACTCAGACACAGTTCCAACTCCAGATGTTTTCTCCATTGGCAATTACAACACAAGTTTCATAAAAGTTGAACCCCAAACATGCGCCCCAAATATCTCTAAATGTCCACCGAAACAGTTGTTGATTTCAAGCCCTACAGAAGGTGGAATTTACCCAGTGCTATTGTTCCTCCATGGCTATCTCCTCTACAACTCCTTCTACTCTCAGCTTCTGCAACACGTGGCTTCACATGGTTTCATTGTCATTGCTCCCCAGGTTAATTTAATAATTTTATATTTTCCTCCCTTTTTTTTTACGGATACCAAGAAGTATTTTTGCTTCTCACGAGTGAGGCTGAAATTACTTGGGACATCTTCAATGTGAAGAAGTATTCATATTTTGTGAATTCTGATGGGTGGATGTTTTTGTTTCAAATCTCAATTCTTATTTCTTCCACCATAGCTATACTGCATAGCAGGGGCGGATGCGAGTGAAGAAATCGAGGCGACGGCCCATATAACAAAATGGGTATATAAAGGGCTGGCCCATTTCCTCCCTCCTCAAGTCCGGCCCAACTTGGACAAGCTAGGGTTAGCCGGCCACAGCCGTGGCGCCAAAGTCGCATTCGCACTACTCCTAAACAGATCCAAATCATCTCCCGATCTCGATCGGGATAAGGACAACATTTCCTCAAAATTCTCGGCGGTCTTAGGTATTGACCCAGTTGACGGAATGGAGAAAGGAAAACAAACACCGCCACCTGTCCTAACCTACACTCCACAATCATTCGACTTACGAGGAATTGGAGTGCTCGTAATCGGTTCAGGGCTGGGCCCAGTGAAAAGGAACCCTTTTTTCCCGCCGTGTGCTCCAAAAGGCGTGAATCACGAGGAATTTTACAGGGAGTGCCGTAAGCCGGCGTATTATTTTGTGGCTAACGATTACGGGCATTTGGACTTGCTGGATGACGATACGAGAGGGTTACGTGGCAAGGCCACGTGTTTGTTGTGCAAGAACGGGGAGAGTCGGGAGCCGATGAGGAGATTTGTTGGAGGGGCTGTGGTTGCGTTTTTGAGGGCTTATTTGGAAGGGGATTCGAGGGATCTTGTGAGTATTAGGGAAGGGCGTCAAGTGCTTCCTTTGGAGCTTCAACGAGTTGAGTTTCAAGTGTAGATTGGGATTTTAACTTTTAAGGGGAACTTGTCTTTCTACTTTCTAGTATATATGTGGTGAATGAAAGGATTTATTTTATACTAGTATATGATCATGTGCACGTGCACAGAAATTTAAATTATTATAACTTATAAGTTACGTGTATGTATATAATTGTAAAATTATAAGTTAAATAGTAGTATCACATTTTAAAAATTTTGTCGTTAGTAAAAATGAACATTATAAAAGTATTCAAAGTCATCACTATATTTATTATATAAATTAAATTCAAGTAATATAGTGTACAGTCTTGCATGAAAATTTTGAATTTGAATGACCTAGAGTAAAGATCTCTATTACAAAACTTAATGCTTATTTTGCATGTGAATAGTCAACATACAAATTAAAAAAATATTTTTAACCATTCAAATTTAAGGGTTTAAACAATATCTTGTAATCATGCAACAGTTACATTTCCTAAATATAAAGAAATAAAAAATGGTAATCGCATGTAATGGTTACAAATCCAAAATATAGTAAAATATAGGTAGGTGGTTGTATGGAATAAATTAAAAGAAAAAAAAAATATATTGTAACGGTTTTTGGATGAAGGTCATAAAGATTTTTATTAAATGCAACCTATTTTTATTAAATGAACTCATATTATTATTAATTGAAGGTTGAATAAAATTAAATGAAGCTTGCCAACAATTATATATATATAGATATATATGGAGAGAGATAGAGTTAGGAGCATATGAGAATAATAGATAGCGAAAGAAATATGAATAAACATGTATCATTGAATACAATTGTTAAGATTAGGTCAAAATTTAAATATTACAGTCAAACATGCAATGCCAATTTTATAAATAAGTGTATATTTTGTGGTCAAATGTAGACATTGAACTAATAAATAAAGGCAAACTGGTAATTACACATTTACACACATATCACATGTGGGCCCCACCACCACCCCAACCAAACTTCCCTTTCTCTCTCACATACGCACACGTCACACAACTTTCCATCGGCGACACCTCCCACAGCAGCTAGCCACCGCTAGCTTTGGAGCACGTCAAATGCATCAATTGGTACGTTCATGGATGTAAATTTGTAGTCTCCTCTGTATCAAACTATATATTGTTATTGTTATACATTATAAAATATGTATAAAAATAAAATTAATTATACCATTTAATTATCTTTAATTATTTCAATAGGAAAAATTAACCGATGTATAACACCATATGATAAGCCCAATAGTAATGCGAATAATAGCATCGTTATCGACCTCACAAATGATGAAGAGCAAATTACTATGAGATAAATCATCGAATTATAACTGCAAGTTATGTGATTGATCTCACACATAATACTCCAATTCAACCAAGTACACAGAAAAAGAAACGTGGTCGTCCTAGGAAAACAGTTGGACCATTGTCAGGAGTACCTGGTAAGTTTAATTAAGTACTTTTAATAGACAATTTTTTTTTCTCGACAAATGTATGTTATCTAACATATTTTACTTCAATAAGCATTTACAGAATAATGGGAATTGAGAGATGCAAGTTTTCGTTGTATGTATTGTGGTTCAATGTGTTAGTATGAAGAAAGAAAGACTTATTATCAAAATGCAGTTGTCCTTGAATTCACCGGTCGTTACACGAATAGCAAAATTAAGCTCCCTCTTTTGAAGGATCCTCCCCAATTTTTAAAAAAAATTCTTCATGGATGACCAATTGAGCAAACAATTTCAAGAGAACATAAAGTCATACAATAGCATGTTCGATTTTACTTCGTTGGGCGGAAAGATCGATTCATATATCAATAAGGGTACCGGACCACTTGTGTTTTCTTTACATGGACATAAATATCATCTATCGGTAGTTTTCTTCCTTCTGAAGGTGCATCTTCAAAGTTTGCACTTATATATATATATATATATATATATATATATATATATATATATATATATATTTGATACGGATAATGGAATTTCTAACAGAATGAATGCTGTGAGACATGAATTTAATTTATTTGATATTTATAGTTAGTTTCAATTAGTATACTATAATAATGTTCTTCTATAAAAAGAATTTTTTAACTTTCATACAATATAGATATAATTGTTATTTATATTTTTTGCATAAATGGATCTGGCGGAAATAATTTGCATGAGGAAATAGTTGTTGGATTTGAACAAATGTTAGACCAGCACAACGAACTGGTGAAATCATTTCGTATGGCTAGAGATAGAATGCAAGAGATTGGCCAATCAAATGTTCGAGTGCATTTGATTGGTAGTAGATACAAAGATGCCAGGCGATATAATTGGTCTAGGTGTTTAGAACTTGCTGTATTGGTTATTGGCAATTTTATCCAGACTATGGGTGAAACGGAAATATTGGTAGAAACTAAGAACGGTCATCTTTAACGGATTAATGAACTAAATACTTCCTACTTGACATTACAATATCCTCTTTTGTTGCCTTATAGTGAGGATGGGTACCGAGAGGACATACCATTTCCGAACGCATGACACTAAGCGAAGATGGTCGAAAATATGTCAGTGTCTAGGTACTTTGCATAACCGAAATGGTTTGAAAAATATAATTTGTGGCGACGAAGACTTGTCAAAGAATCAAACCATGAATGTTGTATATAAGGAAGTGTTCAATAGATTCCATTTTTATTGTATTTAGTAATGTGGTAGTGCCCCGTTTCTTTTTAGTAACTTAGCATTTCATTTCTTTCCATTGCTCGACTTAGTTTAAATCTTGATTCTTATTTCTTCTTTTGTGCCCTTGTTTTATTTAATGGTCCTTAGTGCTATGTGTGCTTAAGTGAATTATATGCTTTATTGTATTTTTTGTGTTTATTTATGTGTGTTTGTCTCATCTTTGTTGCGTTTTTCGTTATCTTTTTGTCTTTCTTTTTCTCCCATTTTAGGTGTTTTAATTGGTTTTTAGGTCGTTTTATAGTTTATTTAGTGTTTGCTCTATTCTTTGTTTTTCTTGTATTTTTCGTTCGTTTTTCGTTTTTTTTCGTCGTCGTTGGTGCGTAGGTTGGAAGTCTCGGGAGAACAGGAGTTCGGAAAAATACTAGTTGGGCAAGCCTAATCAAATAGAGGAGTTCGTTGGGAACACACAGGAAAAAGCGGAATCGAATTCCGAGTTGAAACGAGCTCAAACGGACCCGAGAAGCAAAGTTGTGCNTCGCGCCGTGATGCCGTGTGGCTATATATATGCATCGGGATCGCGATAGAAGACCATCTCTCATCTTCTCTCGACTCCAAAAAACGAGAAACCCTATCCCCTCTTCTCTTTCACTCGTTTTTTCACTTTTCTTTCATATTTTTCGACGTAGAACTCAGATTTACACTCGGATTTCGCTATTGTTCTTGGATTCAAGCTTGTCTTTCGAATTCGACTTTAGGATTTTTATCGTAAGATTATCTTTTCTCTTAATTGATGAATATGAATGGTCTTATTGAAATGTTTCTTTGTGTTGGATTGATTATGAGTAGCTAAATCCTTATGCTAGGGATAGGGGATTGATGTTTTGATATCGTTTGTGATTGTCGGGCTCAAGATTGTCCAATTTCATAGGAGTTGATCTTTTTATAGGGTCTTTCAATCGTTGGGCTCGAATATTTAGAATTGTTGAAGGGTGACACTTCAATCCCCAATTGCTTGCAATTGAGTTCGACATATTCTTGCTTGATGTTGGTTATTCTAAATGGACTGGTTGATTAAACACCTTCTAGTCTACTTTAATCGACTCTTAGAACCGAAAGGGGAGGAGTCGGTCGAAATAGGCTTGTATGAACTAGGCTTGTTCGTAGCTGTATTGCCTAGAAGTTAAATGAATTGTTAATTTGCCGTTCTAGTTTGTTCTCTTGTTACGAAAAGTCATTGAGAATGAGTACTTGAACATGTCGATTATTCAAATCACTTAGCTGAACAATCTCTTGCTTCATAATTGCATTTTCGAACCAAAACGGATATCCCCGACTCCCTAGCTTCTTAAATCCTGATTGTTCTTCGTTGTTGCTTGCTATTTCTATTCACCTTATTTGAAGTCTTTTTCGTAGTTAATAATCCAAATCAATCCATCTGAATTAGAATGTTTTGGAATTTTGTTTCTCTTCTTGTTTGAATAAACGTATAGAATATTCCGGCTAACCTTCCTCGTGAGACACGACCCGGTGTTCGAATCTTTCGATTCTACTCCGGAAATATATTTACAACAATGTGCTATATGTTTCTATTGAATTTTTGCCTAAGTGTTTAATTGTCCTAAGTATTTATTGTGTTATGTGCTATGTCTTTAATTTAATTTGCTTAAGTCTTTTTGTGCTAAGTGTAACTCAGATTTACACTCGGATTTCGCTATTGTTCTTGGATTCAAGCTTGTCTTTCGAATTCGACTTTAGGATTTTTATCGTAAGATTATCTTTTCTCTTAATTGATGAATATGAATGGTCTTATTGAAATGTTTCTTTGTGTTAGATTGATTATGAGTAGCTAAATCCTTATGCTAGGGATAGGGGATTGATGTTTTGATATCGTTTGTGATTGTCGGGCTCAAGATTGTCCAATTTCATAGGAGTTGATCTTTTTATAGGGTTTTTCAATCGTTGGGCTCGAATATTTAGAATTGTTGAAGGGTGACACTTCAATCCCCAATTGCTTGCAATTGAGTTCGACATATTCTTGCTTGATGTTGGTTATTCTAAACGGACTGGTTGATTAAACACCTTCTAGTCTACTTTAATCGACTCTTAGAACCGAAAGGGGAGGAGTCGGTCGAAATAGGCTTGTATGAACTAGGCTTGTTCGTAGCTGTATTGCCTAGAAGTTAAATGAATTGTTAATTTGCCGTTCTAGTTTGTTCTCTTGTTACGAAAAGTTATTGAGAATGAGTACTTGAACATGTCGATTATTCAAATCACTTAGCTGAACAATCTCTTGCTTCATAATTGCATTTCGAACCAAAACGGATATCCCCGACTCCCTAGCTTCTTAAATCCTGATTGTTCTTCGTTGTTGCTTGCTATTTCTATTCACCTTATTTGAAGTCTTTTTCGTAGTTAATAATCCAAATCAATCCATCTGAATTAGAATGTTTAGGAATTTTGTTTCTCTTCTTGTTTGAATAAACGTATAGAATATTCCGGCTAACCTTCCTCGTGAGACACGACCCGGTGTTCGAATCTTTCGATTCTACTCCGGAAATATATTTACAACAATGTGCTATATGTTTCTATTGAATTTTTGCCTAAGTGTTTAATTGTCCTAAGTATTTATTGTGTTATGTGCTATGTCTTTAATTTAATTTGCTTAAGTCTTTTTGTGCTAAGTGTATTTATGAGAATTATATGCTTAAGTGAATTATATGCCTAATTTGTATTTATGTGCCTAAGTGATTTGTGTGCTATGTGCATTATTTGTCTAAGTGTGATTTTATTTTCTTATGAGTTTAATTGAACTATTGTCTAAGTGTTAAATTATTCTAATGTGGTTAACTTTGAGGATTGCCTAAGCGTGATTATTTTTATTTTGCTATGTGTTCAAATTATTTTCTAAGTGTTTATTTTATTTTCCTAAGTGTATTATGGGTTCATTTTATTTTGTGCCAAAGTATTATTTTGTTAGTCTAAGAGTTCATTTAAGCCCAAGTACTATGGTACTAAACAATTTTGGGAAATTTTAAGGTCTGCTACGTGATTTTAAATTAATTGCAACTCTACCATACAACGTAGAAATAATTGTGTCTCTACCTAAAAGACTTTATTTATCTATATGAATGCCTAAAGTCAGTTAGCATATCATTTCAACCTCCATCTCCCTTTTTTATGCGCTTGATTAAGAGAGAGAAATGAAAAACATGCATATAATAAATAATTGACTTCTTTTAATTCCTTAATTCGCGCAGCTTGTACGTTTTTTAATAGAAAGAGATAAAAACATGTATTGTAATTCAAGAAACTGTCCAAGTGAGGTATATATTGCGTTTATGTTAGTATATATTTGATATATGTTGCAATGAAAAACATGTCTTCCATAAAAAAATATGTCTTCTTGTTTTTTTTTTCTTTTTCTTTTTTTTTCTTTTAAGTTTAACATTCATTAAAACATACGTGAATTGATAATTTTTATTAATGGCATATGTATCGTTTTTGTTTTACTATACTAAAGGTATATTTTTTTTTTGGATGAAGTCGCCTATGATGATTTTCATTCATTATATGATGAATGGACTATATATATAAACCATACATATATAAAAAATAAAAATAAAAATCAGTTTATGCTTGTTTTAAACATAAAAAAGTAAACATTAATTAAAAACAATACTTGAGATGTGCATAAAAACATAATTAGTTTGTACATAACTAATATACCAAACATAAACTAAGATATACAACAATTGTACATATCCCTAAGATGTACATATATTGTACATATACTAAACATATACGACGCCGAGATAGAACCCGAAGAAAGGCGAAACTAGCGTAGGGCACCGAGTGGTAGAGAGAGAAGAGTGGGAGGAGCGGCTTGAATGGGGCAGCGACAATCGGGTACCTCGCGAAGAGGAATCATCCGTGCTATAGGCCGTTGAATAGCGAGAGGAAATACGACGTGGCGAAGATTAGGCGATCGGCGGCGGGGATGGGTGTGTGGGCAGAGGCGGAAGTCTTTGGGATAATGAGGCGGCGAAGGGACGGTAGTGGGAGGTTAGATCTGAATCGCCCATACTGGAGGTCATTGAACCGCGGGAGGAAATACGACGCGGTAGAGATTAAGGCGGTCAACGGAGGGGATGGGTGGGTGGGCGGAGGTGGAGCGGCGAAGGGAGAACATCGGCGAATTTGTAGAAGAAGATGATGAGAGAGAGAGAGAGAGATGGAGAGAGAAAAGAAGAATAGATAGGGAGAGAGAGAGATAGAGAGAGAGAGAGAGAGAGAGAGAGAAAGCGTCGCGATAGTTATAACTTCCATTAAATCTGTTTTTACCATAATTAAAAATAATTATCTGTTGCTCAATAATTTAGTATGTTTGTAAATAAATATGAAGTTTTAGTTAATTTGTAAATAAATATATATGAGATTTAAGTATGTAATAAAAATGTTAATATGTAGTGCAGGAGGTAATTTTCTCAACAATTTTTCTCGGCCCAAGTTTCTTTAAAATTCGGCCCAATCATCTTCTCCATCACAGCCCATTGCTAGGCTCCTCATATTCTCCAAGTAGACCCGATTCCAAATTCTAGTCCAAGTAGCAGTAGCCCGTACAAATCATATCTCTCTCGTCTTCAACCGGATTGGTGGGGCCAGCAGTGCATACTACACAGTTGATGGTGCTGTGAAATTTAAGGACCGTTAGATCATCTCACTTTAATCCTATGGTTCTTATTTTATTTATTATTCATCTCATTCTTTTTTGTCTAATTCCCTCTCACTTTTCCCCCTCGTTCCTGTTGCCTCATTTTTCCTCTTCACATCTTTCCAGCCCTCATTTTCTTTTTCTTTTTTTTTTAGTTTGTATGCACAAAAAAATAAAAAATCTACAACATGTCATGCCATGATCAAGCGAACAAGCATATGCTAAGTCCTGAAAATGAGCCCGTAAATGAAGGCTATGGGTGTGTAGATTGGGATAATTTAGAGATATAAAGGTATTTATTTATTTTCTTTGTGGGTTTTTTACAATTTTTTTTTTTATTTTTACGAAAGAATAATATGAATTTACGCAACAATGTTGAATCACTGTGTTTTAATTAGGTACCAGAAGACATTGAAATAAGATAATAGCTCCATATGTACGAATTGTATTTCTCTTTTATCCAAAAGGCAATTTTCGGAGGTGGATTATAGATTCCGAACCAAATAAATCTATCATAACTAATTAGGAACTTTATATTTATTCCGAACCAAATAAATCTATCCAAAATGAAACTGAAGGATTCAACTCACATATATTCATATTCAGACCAATTAAAATCACCGAAAAGAAAATTAGATTCACATATGAATCAAAAGAAAATTCATGCAGATATGCACTGAATCCATATATTCTCAACATTCACAAATTCGAAACAACAATCAGATCAATCCCGATTAAATAAATTGTCATATGGATCAAAAATAACTTGATTCCCCAAAATCCAATACGAAGATGCTTTGATACCAATTGATAGAAAATTGGATTTAGCTTTATTCAAAATAAATCGATTAATCCCAAGAGCGTTCATATCGAATAATCGAGAATCATAACTGAATAGCGGAAGCGTACCTGATTGATTCATTTTGATTGATTTCCTTTGAACTTAATAATTATATTTGGAATTTGAAAATCTTCCAAAAGACCGTGATTCTTATTTTTCTCTTTTTTTTTTTTCTTCCTCTTGAACGTATAAAAGGAAAGAAAAACTTATTGAAGAAAATGATGCCCCTTTCCCCTTTTTATTGGCCAGATTTAATGCAACATTTTGTTGCACCTACCATACCTAATGCCTGATAGATTTAATGCAACATTTTGTTGCACCTACCATACTTAATGTTGCCACACTTAATGCAAAGTGTCAGCAACTATTATTATTATTTTTTAATTCCTTATTGGTTATACTAATGGGCATCACTTTATTTTCACGACTTTTGGGGACTCCATCCATAAATAATTTTGACCCAAATTATATGTTATTTAGGTCCTTTAATTTAAAATTATTAATTGTTTAGTCACCAAATAATAATATTACAGGGTGTCCACATTTAATCATTCCACAATCTAAATTAAGTTCCTTAGCAAATATACAATAATTTGATCACTTAATTTGGCTAAACAATATAATGACCCAATGTATCAATAATACATATTTAATCCCAAAATATATCTAACACACCCGAGTTGTCTGAGGCTGAAGCGGCCACCCTCAGAAGTCGAGAAATCAGGACCTCCGACGAGAGCATCCTCGTTCAACGAGACCGAGGGTGATTCTTCTCCTCGGCTGAGCGACCGTTTTCCGACGAGCACCGACTGCTGAAGAACTCCTGTTTCTAGGGGACGAAGGAGAGCATCGACGGAGGGCTCAGAGCAGGTGCACGGTCAAGAGCAGCAGCAGGCTGGGCCATTTCTGAGAGCAAACCGAGAGTATCACCGCAGCAAACCGAGAAGCCGAGAGCAAAGGATCGAGACCTGAGCCTGGTTTCTTTTCCATTTTTAATTCCTAATCGAGGTATATTGGCTGAGATCCTTTTCACCCTGTTATGGTTTTTATTAGTTAGTTAAGATTTATTAATAGATGAATCAGATAGCAAACCTATGTTGGTTCAGTTTCAAATAGAAGAGGTGCTGTTATAATGAAATTGTTGTCCATGAGATTATTTTGTGTTGAAAAGTATGTGGAATATCAGAGTTTGATGATCATGTTGTAACGCAAATTTCTTATTATTGAATTAATAAACACGAGAACTTCGTACAAATGGATTTCAACGGATCAAATGAAATAAAGTGGATTCTAAATCTCTATTATTCCTCTGATTAATTTCTTCAAGAACAATCTTCAAGTGGATTTGAGACTTTTGGAGACGAATCTTCAGTTTGATCTCCGCCAGTCTTGAATTTAGATTTAAATAACGTTTCTTCGAGGGCTTGACAGCTTGATCTCAAATCGAACGTCTTGATTTCCCAAGAACGTGAAGAACACGAGTCCTTGGTTTTCGTCGCAAAGTTGATATTCGATCTTCTCTACGCCGGATTTGACTTTAATAACGTAATTCGGAGGCTTGGTAGCTTGTTTCCAGATTGAACGTCGGTCTTGAGCTTGAATGCGCTTGAATCTTCCTTCGAATCTTCAAGAACGCCTTTGGATCTTCAAGAACACTTGAATCTCGTTGAGAGAATTCTCTAGAGCTCTTGAACTTGGAACTTGAAATATGAATATGAATTGTGATTTTCACCTTAGGGAGGGTCCCTATTTATAGGTGTTAGGAGAGAGAGTCTTGGAAAAGAAGACTTCATTTTGATTGGTCCGTAATTTCCAATATTTATTTATTAAAGAGATAATTAGAAGATGGACTCTTGGAAAAGAAGACTTCAATTTGATTGGTCCATAATTTCCAATATTTATTTATTAAAGAGATAATTAGAAGATGGACTCTTGGAAAAGAAGACTTCAATTTGATTGGTCCATGAATTTCCACTTATTTATCTCTTTAATAATTATTAAAGAAATAATTATTTATTTTACTCTCCAAGAAAATTACATGTGGCATTCTTTAATTGGCCTTCAAAATATACATGTGGCATTCTTTAATTGGCCAACAATATATATTAAATAATCAATTAATTAATTATTTAATTTAGGAATTAAAATTTGATTAATTTCCCAAATAATTATTAAATTGATTATAACATGGAATTTGACACTTGTCGCCATTTTATTGGCTCAAAATTTATATGTCTACAAATGCCCCCTTGTGACTTATTCAGGGGTGATATGTCTTGGAGTGAATAAGTCACGATTTTATTTGATTTGGGTTTGGAGGACCGGATATAGACTCATTGCCTGATTGGGCCTTTGGGATTTCTTTGACTTGTACTGGGCTTAACTTGAATCCAATTAATTTTCTTTTTATGGCTTGATACTTGAAATTGAATGACTTGAGGGCTTTCCATAATATCATTTTATGAAAGGAACAACTTTAATTGGGCTAAGCACTTAAACTTAGTAAGCCATCCACTTCACAATCCACTAACATGTATTAACATACACTTAATTGAGCCTTTTTTCACTTATTTATTCCATTCAAGCCACGGGAAAGAAA
>BKCP01006660.1:203396-241017 GCA_008636005.1 Striga asiatica | reverse complement strand
TTTTTTATGGCACTGCACGGTTTGTTTTATTCAAACAACACTGGAAAAGAAAAAAAAAAAGAAAAATCCACTTTCCTTGTACAACTTGGCCGTGAAACAGCATATATCATATTTTCACTCGTTTCCTTTTACCACTAGACTTCTGTCATACAGCAACACATCCAGAAGAACTCCGACTGAGAACAATTCTCCTATTTTCGAACCTCTGAAAAACTACTAGAACTTAGGATCAGATTTGGATTCTGAATCCTTATACCAATCAAACTCAAAGTCAGCAAGAGACCTTCGCACCATCTACAAAAGGGGCTCCAAAGCTTCCTATTTTCTCATTCGAGGACCACAGAGCTGGTTCGTTTTGGCTTAACTCACCAATTTTCTTCCCTTCTGTTTTGAGAGTGCCGCTTGTTCATGCTATATTATGCTCTTCCTTGTTTGCGTGTGCTATTCTATTCATGCGTTTGCTGTACATGCAGATTATTGGTAGACTACATTACAACATCCATCTACATTCATCTCCGAAGTTTCTGTCCACGAGGCGCTCGATCAATTGCAGAAGAGGTATCAGCGTACTCTTTTCAGATATTTCTCGTTTTATCTTCTTTCTTTTGCTGCAACAAGTTGTTCGAGATGTTCACATGGCTGTCTGGGCCATTCATATGGCTGCCGGGATGCTTACGGGCTAAAACGGGGCTATTTTGGAGCTGTTCGGGCCGAAACGGGGCTATTTTGGAGCTGTTCGGGCCGAAACGGGGCTATTTTGGAGCTGTTCGGGCTGAAACGGGGCTATTTTGGAGCTGTTTGGGCCGACCCGGGGCGATTTTCACGAGCTCCTCCATCCGAGGAAAAGACACCTATTGGTTCTCGACGACAAACACCAACCGCTGGAGAAAGGGACTCGCCTTGCAGTCGAAGACCTCATCATTGGTGATTTCTCGAGGACGTCGCCAAGAGTTACAAAGTCTTTTCACCTCAACGAGAGATGGAGCCATTGCCAATGCTAGGACAACATTCTCAAAGGCCAAACTGCACGGAAGAATCAACTTTGCCGCTCAACGTCAACTCAGGACATCACCCGCCGAGCTGCATGAAGGAATCAACTTTTCCGCACGACATCAACTTAGGACGACTCATCTCACCGGCCAAGCTGCACTGAAGAATCAACCTTGTCGTACATCAACTTAGGACGTCACATCTCACCGAAAAGGTCAAAGATGACCATGGCCACGGTTTTTGTGTCGCAGGTTCACGTGTCGAAGATGACCAGACCCATCAACCGTTGATATGACCTTCCTTCCTTCCAGATGACCACAAAGTCCAACCAATCTTCTCTGTTATCAAGAGCTCATTGAAAGCTTTGTTCGATAATGCCGACTCTTACGACAGAGTACGGTCGAAATCTTCAGAGAAGGCGACAAAGGAACAAATTGCTCGACAGTTGGCTGAAGCTAGACATCGTCTTCGTGAAGATAAGACGAAAGAGGATATAACTCAAGAGGAGATCCTCGCCATCAGCAGTGCTTTACCGCTGGACGAATGAGTGATTGAACAGTTGAAGATGTTGAAGTCAAACTTGAGGGCGATCAAAGAGAAGCTAGGGAGCTTGAATCCTTTTGCTTAGGCATGTTTGCGACTCTTTTACTCATTTCTTCATGTAATAAGGCTCAAGGTTATGGAATGGGACGATTTGTTTCTTTTCACATCATGCAATCTCGAACATTAGCATTCGTCGCACTTCATTTCCTCGCGAAATCAATCGAAATTGACTAACTTAGAAGACGATATAACTTATGACTGAACTTAGAAAATATATAAGCTGCCTACGTACCTTTAAAAGGATCAGTCATGACGTAGTTCAAAGTAACATGGATTTGTTTAGAGGGGGTGCCGTACACAGTTTATATTCATGCGGGCCAGGAGTGCCTATTCTTTAACTACTTTTAGACAAAGTAGAGTATTAGGTTTAACCACATAACACCTTAGTGGGAGAATTAACAGTTTAACCACGTATATTCACATTGGTGGAGAATTTAACAGTTTAATCACATGCAAAGCTTTTTGGTGATTACCGTTCACAGTTTATACTCATGCGGGTCAGGAGTTTCTTCCTTTTTTTTTTTTTTTTTTTTATTTTTCTTGATTTTTTTTTCTTTTACATACATGTACATTCACGCATAATAGCGTTTCAAGAACTTTCCATTGATAGGACCAACTACCAGACCGTCTTCGGCTACTACCTTGTACGCGCCATTGGTATAAACATCTCTCACAACATATGGACCATCCCACTTTGGTGTGAACTTATTCCCAACACGATGTGTCATCACAATAGGCCTTCTCACAGCAAGAACTAAATCACCAACTTGAAATGAACGCGATCGAACTTTCTTGTTAAATGCCTTAGAGAGACGCGCTTGGTAACATTCCAATCTTTGCTGAGCTTCCAGTCTTTTCTCATCGAGAGCCTTCAACTCCTCAAGGCGAAGGCGTGCATTTTCTTCTTCCGTCAATCCTTCTTGCAATGCTATCCTCAATGATGGAATTTGCTGCTCAAGGGGAACAACTGCTTCCACGCCATAGACAAGTGCATAAGGAGTGGCTTGAGTTGGTGTTCTAAAAGTGGTTCTGTATGCCCACAAAGCTTCTCCAATCCTCTCATGCTAATCTCGTTTTGATTTTGCAACCACTTTCTTCAGCAAATTACACAAAGTCTTATTGAATGCTTCAGCAAGTCCATTAGCCGCAGCGTTATACATGGAAGACTTTCGCTGTTTGAAGCCAAATTTTTCGCAAAGCTTGTCAATGTGACTGTTTGAAAACGGTTTTCCATTATCCGTTATTATATATCGAGGGATCCCATAACGATAGATGATATTAATACGGATGAAGTCAGCGACATTTTCTTTCTTCACCTCCTTGAGAGGCACTGCTTCAGCCCACTTAGAGAAATAATCCGTTGCAGCCAAAATGTATAAGTGACCACCAGAAGACTTTGTCATAGGTCCTACCACATCAAGTCCCCAAGCATCAAACGGTCATGAAGCAACAGTAGGATGTAACGGCTCGGGTGATTGGTGAATGAAGTTTGCGTGAAATTGACATGGTTGACATCGTTGGGCATAGTCCATACAGTCCTTAACCATAGTGGGCCAATAGTACCCCATTCTTTTGATCCAAAAATGTAGCTTCGGGCCTGATTGATGAGCACCACAAATTCCAGAATGAGCTTCCTCCATTGCTTGAATTGTTTCATCATCTCCCAAGCATCTCAAAAAGACTCCATCAAAAGATCGCCTATAGAGAGTTCCCTTATAATAGATAAAGCGAGGTGCACGCCGCCGCACATCAACTCTTTTTCGCAGATCATCAGGTAGCTTTCCGTACTTCAAGTAATCAACAAGAGGTTGACGCCAATCCTCCTTTTCAATCTCAAAAACTTCAATGGCGTAATTCTCATCTTTCTCATCATCTTCTTCCTCATCAAATATTGGCGGTACTACCCAACTCCTACAGACAGGAACATGAGCTTTATCTTTAGGCAAGGTGAGCGTCGAAGCAAGTTTTGCGAGTACGTCGGCTTGCTTATTATCCTTTCTCGGCACGTGATCAATCGTTACATCACCCAGCCATCCCATAAGTCTCTTGGCATAGTTCACATACGGAAGCAACTCAGGTTTCTTCACCTCATACTCTTCAAGTAATTGATTAACCACGAGTTTAGAGTCTCCATACACATTCAAACGTAGTTGCTTTATGTCAACTGCCATCTCCAATCCAAGTATAAGAGCTTGATACTCAGCAACATTATTTGAGCAATTCTCAGTCAAGGTAAATGAGTAAGGCAGAACTTCTCCGTTAGATGTCACAAAGACAATCCCAGCACCAGCCCCTTCTCGATAGGCTGCCCCATCAAAATACATCTTCCATGGCGGAGTTATCTCAATGACCAGCACATCTTCATCGGGTAACTCATCAGACAACTCCCACTCAACAGGGATTGGGTGATCAGCTAAGAAGTCCACCAAGACTTGACCTTTTACAGCTTTTTGAGGGACATAGATGATTTCAAATTGCTGCAGTTGAAGATACCACCTTGCAAGTCTATCAGAGAGTACGGGCCTCATCATGACATACTTAAGTGGATTGGCTTTCGAGACAAGACGAACTGTATGAGCTTGAAAGTAATGCTTTAACTTTTGGATTGCAAAGATTAACGCCAGGCATATCTTCTCGATGGGCGAGTAGTTTAATTCATTTGGCGTCATCATTCTACTAAGGTAGTATAAAGCACTTTCTTTTCCATTATCATTCTCTTGAGCCAGTAAAGCCCCAACGGAACGCTCTTGAGCAGCTATATAAAGAATCAATGGACGACCGGACACAGGAGCAACCAGCACGGGAGGCTTCATCAAGTACGCCTTTATGCTTTCGAAAGCATTCTTGCAAGACTTATCCCATTCAAATGGAACACCTTTTTTCATGAGACGGCTGAAAGGTTGACATCGACCGGCTAAATTCGATATGAACCTTCGAAGATACGCCAGTTTTCCTTGTAAGCTTTTGAGTTCATGAATATCACGAGGTTCGGGGATTCTCAAAATAGCATCAATCTTCGTTTGCTCGATCTCTATCCCTCGATGACGAACAACGAACCCAAGAAATTTCCCAGACTTGACGCCAAACGCACACTTGAGTGGATTCATCTTGAGTTGATATCTCCTTAGCCGTTCGAAAACGCTTCTCAAATCTCCAAGGTGATCTTCTCGCTTTCTTGACTTGACAACCACATCATCAACATAACATTCAATGTTTTTGTGAAGCATATCATCAAAAATTCTTTGCATAGCCCGTTGGTATGTAGCTCCAGCGTTTTTCAAACCAAATGGCATCACCTTGTAACAGTATATCCCTTTTGGCGTACGGAATGCAGTCAATTCTTCATCTCTTGGCGACATGCGTATTTGGTTGTACCCAGACGACCCATCCATGAAAGACAACGCTTCGTGGCCCGTAGTGGCATCAATCATGAGTTCAGTAATAGGCAATGGAAAATCATCTTTTGGGCATGCTTCATTTAGATCTCGAAAGTCAACGCAAACTCTAACTTGGCCATTTTTCTTTCTCACAAGAACGATGCTTGAGATCCATGTGGGATACTTGACTTCTCGAATGAACCCGACCTCGATGAGCTTGTTCACTTCAACTTCAATCAATGGAACCAAATCGGGCCGAAAACGCCGTTGAGCTTGTTTAACAGGCCGTGCCCCCTTTCTCACGGACAAATTGTGCACCGCTACTTTTGGATCTAACCCAGGCATTTCTTTGTACGACCAAGCAAAGACATCTTTATATTCACGAAGCAGCTCAATATAAGTCTCTTCCTCATCACTAGTCAAAAGTGCGCTGATATAAGTTGGTCGAGAATCATCCATGTCTCCTAAGTTGATCTCTTTCAACTCATCAACCGTAGCCTTAGCCCCTTCCTCAAGCTCAGCAGGGGCATCCTCAGCGTCTTCTTTATTTTCTTGGGCATCTTCACATATGGTGTTATGGTTTATATATGCAACATCTTCAGCAGGGTCATCAAGACTCTTGAAATCAACACATGTTCTAACTCGTCCATCACTTCTAACGACACGAGCCAAACGCAAATTGTCTTCTTTAATACACCTTTTTTTCACAAATGCGGCGATTCTTCAATGCAAGATGCCTTCAGCACTTCAAGGATTTTCTCTTGGGACAAGACTACTCACTTGATTAGATGAGGCGACGCTTTCTCCATACTTCAAATGATCAGTGGATGAAAATCTTTCTTCGGACACATGATTAGAGTTGACTCGTTTTATAGCTATCCGAACTGGATTTGGTGCTACAAATCCGAGACCAACTCTAGTTTTTGAAACTCCAGCATCCTTCTTTTGAGTTTTTGCTGCTTGGGGAAGAAGTGTTCCCAAAGTACTCATTTCTTTTGGATCGTATCCAGATTTGACAAGAAGTTTGTAAGCTTTTGGGTCATAATGCTTAGAATTTTGGAGCTCTTCTCCGTGTTCCGTCTTAGCTCCATCAACCGGACGAACAAACTTTCCTAGGAGTTGCGTGGTTGGTTTCTTGGTATCGAGGTTAGGTAATGGCAACACCAGTCCATCAAGAGGGTCGTTCCCAACGAAATTCTTGGTTTTCTTCTCTTTGGCATCACTTGGTCGTTTGATGGGGGTTTCTTTACTGCGAGCAGACTTGGTATCTTCAAAGTAGTACTTGGGGTCGGCGAAATAAGACTCGACTTCAGTAAAAGGCTTATCATCTCCAAGAACTTTTCTTACTACACCATCTTTGTAGTATTTAAAACATTGATGCCAGGTAGAAGGCACAACTCCATATTCATGCAACCAAGGACGTCCCAACAACATGTTATAGGAGGTTCTGGCATCTATCACATGGAAAAGAGCATTTGAAGTCATCTCCCCGATTACTAACTTCAATCTAATTATGCCTAGAGCTCGTTGCCCCCCTTGGTTAAAGCCTTGAATCATCAAACGGCTATTTGAGAGTTCATCCATCGGGACTTCCAGTTCTTTTAGAGTGCGTAGAGATAAAATGTTCACTGCAGAACCTTCATCTATCAATATGCGATTCACCTTTTTCTCACGAGTGTAACCAGTTACGAATAAAGGCCTATTATGGGGTTTTGAGCCCAACATCAAGTCTTCATCCGTGAAGGTGACTGCCGCATCATTGTCTTCATGATCACATCGTTCTTTGTCATCAGTTGACTCATCATCACTTGGGACATCATCTTGCTCGCTTGTCACATTACATGAGAAACTTTCATATCCTTCCTCGCAGTTCACTATTGAAGCAAAGTTCGCAGTGCCTTTGTCTTCTTCAAGCGATATCTTGCCTTGTCGTGCCAACTGCATAACTCTATCTTTGAAGACGAAACAATCTTCGATGGGATGACTTACCAAACGATGATACTTGCAGTATTTTGGGTTGTCAACTTGTCCCGCTTCTTCAGGTCGTTTCATCTCCGGCAGTTCGATAAGTTGTTCTCGAATCAAGTCGTCAAAAATTCCAGAAACATCAGAGTCAAGGAAAGGATATTGTTTGGCTTGCATCTCTTTCAAGGTTAACTTTCTCTGCCCCCTGTCTTGAGGGACTTCTTTCTTTTCCACAACTTTTTCACTTGTGTTTCCCTTGAGTTTGATGGGTCTTGCATTGGCCGTCATTGCTTCCTTCACCTCTTTGTTAGGTGCTTTAGAGGAAAACTTGCCCCCTTTCTTGGCTTCATTTCGGTCCTTGAATCTTTGAGGCTCATGGACAGGTGGATTCTTGACTCCGCTTGCAGACATGCTTAACTCCATATCATGTGCGCGAGTGGCCAACTCTTCAAAAGACTTAGGTTGAATTCCTTGCAGAATGTATCGGAGACCCCAATGCATCCCTTGAGTGCACATTTCAATAGCAGAAGCTTCAGACAGTCGATCCTTGCAATTGAGGCTTAGATTTTTCCATCGGTTGATGTAGTCAATAACAGGCTCTTCATCCCACTGCTTTGTAGAAGTGAGCTCAATCATGCTGACCGTCCTTCGTGTGCTGTAGAAACGATTGAGAAACTCTTGCTCTAGTTGCTCCCAACTATCAATAAAATTTGCCTCCAAGTCGGTGTACCACTCAAACGCATTTCCCTTCAATGATCGCACAAACTGTTTCACCAGACGATCTCCATATGTTCCAGCATCATTGCAAGTCTCAATGAAGTGAGCTATGTGCTGCTTCGGGCTTCCTTTACCATCAAACTGTTGAAATTTTGGCGGTTGATATCCAGTAGGCATCTTCAAGCTATCAATTCTTTGGGTGTATGGCTTCGAATAAGTTAAAGACGACTTGGAGCCTACATCAAATTTGTCCTTGATGGTTCCCATGATGAATTCTTTGAGTTGGTCAGTTGGTATGAGTCCACTTGCAGAAACATGGATTTCTGACGTAGTCTTCTCTTTTCAGTTTGCTTCACCTCATCTTCTTTAGAAGTTTCTTCATCTTCATGTGTTTCATCTTGCTTGCCCCCAGCACGGCTAGTCTCAGCCTTGTCGACCTTTTCTACCAGCTTTATCATGGAGTCTTGATCCTGGACATGTTTCATCAATGCCTCCATTGTTTTCGCCATGGTTGCAAGTTGCTCTTCAATGATTGATGCGTTCGTCATCATAACAAGTGCCTCCATTGAGAAAGGTGTTGATGAAACATCGTCTCTTAAATCTTCTTCTTGGTTCAAAGGCGACATGTTTCCCTCAACTTGGCGAGAATTTACTTCCAGAGATACACTCTTGTTTTTTGCCATGCTTCTTGTTGTGACACCAACACTTTCACTTGCAGAACTTGAAGAAGTTGACTTGGGAGGAGTCATCGTTGCACTTAGATATCTTGAAGAAAAAAGATGAGAGGTAGAGATCGTCCCACTGGGCGTGCCAGAAATTTGTAACGCAAATTTCTTATTATTGAATTAATAAACACGAGAACTTCGTACAAATGGATTTCAACGGATCAAATGAAATAAAGTGGATTCTAAATCTCTATTATTCCTCTGATTAATTTCTTCAAGAACAATCTTCAAGTGGATTTGAGACTTTTGGAGACGAATCTTCAGTTTGATCTCCGCCGGTCTTGAATTTAGATTTAAATAACGTTTCTTCGAGGGCTTGACAGCTTGATCTCGAATCGAACGTCTTGATTTCCCAAGAATGTGAAGAACATGAGTCATTGGTTTTCGTCGCAAAGTTGATATTCGATCTTCTCTACGCCGGATTTGACTTTAATAACGTAATTCGGAGGCTTGGTAGCTTGTTTCCAGATTGAACGTCGGTCTTGAGCTTGAATGCGCTTGAATCTTCCTTCGAATCTTCAAGAACGCCTTTGGATCTTCAAGAACACTTGAATCTCGTTGAGAGAATTCTCTAGAGCTCTTGAACTTGGAACTTGAAATATGAATATGAATTGTGATTTTCACCTTAGGGAGGGTCCCTATTTATAGGTGTTAGGAGAGAGAGTCTTGGAAAAGAAGACTTCATTTTGATTGGTCCGTAATTTTCAATATTTATTTATTAAAGAGATAATTAGAAGATGGACTCTTGGAAAAGAAGACTTCAATTTGATTGGTCCATAATTTCCAATATTTATTTATTAAAGAGATAATTAGAAGATGGACTCTTGGAAAAGAAGACTTCAATTTGACTGGTCCATGAATTTCCACTTATTTATCTCTTCAATAATTATTAAAGAAATAATTATTTATTTTACTCTCCAAGAAAATGACATGTGGCATTCTTTAATTGGCCTTCAAAATATACATGTGGCATTCTTTAATTGGCCAACAATATATATTAAATAATCAATTAATTAACTATTTAATTTAGGAATTAAAATTTGATTAATTTCCGAAATAAAATAGAAAATTATTAAATTGATTATAACATGGAATTTGACACTTGTCGCCATTTTATTGGCTCAAAATTTATATGTCTACACATGTATATGGCTTTTAAGATTTAAGGAGGGCATTTGCTTGTCGTAGCTTTGTTAATGAGTAGTTGAGCCTCAGTTTGGTCTTCATTGTTTCTTGCTGCGAGTTAAGTTTAAAGTTCAGCAAATAAGAGTTAATAATATGCTTGTTTCTGGTGCTAAATTGAGATGTATTTGTGCTGAGTTTGTGGCTTGAAAATCTCAGTCATAAGTGGTTTAAAGAGGCATGCTAGAATTATTATGTTTTATTTGATTTTTAAATCATGTTTAAGTCTTTTTTTTTTGTGGCAGTTGTGTTGAGGCCTATAGTGTTCAAAATTGGCTGAACCCCTTTTAGTTTTGTTTTGGACATGAGTTTGTTTATGCTGTTGAGCCTTGTTATATGTTTATATGTTGAACTTGCTGTTGAACACCAATTTTTATGTTCAAATTTAGTAGCCCTTAGATGTGTTTATGTTGGGTAAAATTATTGAAGGAGAAGAGGTCATCCCTTGTTCTTTTGCCTTAATTGTTCTAGCATGCTGAGCTCTTTTGACGTAATATTTATGCCGTGAGTAAGTGACTGATCAGAGCTTTTAGATCAGTATTTTGAGCCTTAAAATCAGATTAAAGAGAATGCCTCAATTATGACAAGTCAAGAAGAGAAGTTAGAATTTATGTGATTTTATGTGTTTATTTTGGTTACATTATGTGCTCGTATCTGCAATATGTGCCTTACGTGCTTTAATTGTTGGTTATTCCTTTTAATCAAAACTCTAATAATAATAAGGTAAAAATATTTAAATTGTAGATTAAGAGGAGTCGAGCCCTCAATCGGACGCACGTGCATTCACTCATTTCAGTCAGTCAGTAAGTTTAAAGGTGGGTTTCTATACTATGGTTTATTCTATATGAATATGTGGTAGTATAGTTTTTATATGCATGTGATTGTGGGCCGGTGGGCCGAATGTGCTTTGTGAGAATTTACCTGGAGGCTTGAAATAAGAGCTAATAAGCAATTAAGGTTTCTACTAGCGAGATCGGTTGATGCCAAATGCACTAGTAGAGTTACTTATTAGTGGGATCGACGACAGCCGAATGCACTAGTAAGTGACCACACCTATGTTCACGAACTTAGGTTTAATGGCGTATAATAGCTAATTAGCCGGGTAGACACTAGAGGCTTGAAATGAGAGTCAATTAGTGGGGTCTACTTGGGGGCTTGAAGCCAGGATGATATCAGTCAGTGGTGAAACACTAAGCTTTACATGTTCATGTAATTGTTATCCTAACTTTGCTTATATCGAATCAATGCATATTATGGTTCCTTCACTAGGTAAGTGGAATGCTCACCTCTTTTGTTTCCACACTTCGTGATTGCGTTGGTGCCAAACGCAATGGCGAGGGTGGTTGTTTATGTATGGTTTTAAGTTATTTATGAATTTTGAGACAAGTTACATTTTTTATATTTTCGCTAAATGTTTATGAAAATCTTTATCAGACGAATGTTTTAGACACTGTTATATTTTCCAAATTTTTCAAATGTGGTGGAAATTTTAATTATCCTTTGTTTGTTTGAAAGGAAAAAGTTTTCGAGTAATGCCCGAATAATAGTTTTAGAAAATTTTCTCCAAATAAGTTCATATTATTTATGAAAAATCTTGTTCTTTCTTAAATAAATAACCGGGGTGTTACAAATGTCATGATCGTTCCTTTATTATATAACTGAATTTGAATACAAAATTGCCTTTTAAAAAGAACAGAAATAATAAAGTCCATTGCACTGGTACTGTATTGTTAAAAGAGTAATGAGAAGTTTAAAAAAGATAGAGAGCGTCATTATTTCAATAAATTATAGTTAGGGTAATAAATTGGGTTTATATTGAAGTGTCCGATCCAGTTTGACCAGCTGAGTAGGCATTGCTCCAAACCACTTGTGTGGCTTGGGTTTAGGCCAATATCTGACCTGACCCACAGATCATCCCTCAATTACCCTACTCAAGAGTTCTCTATCGCCGGCGGAAGCAAAAGCGCACCTTCTCCGCCAACTGCCACCAGTGTTTCTCAAAATTATCCATGAGGATTTTTATGCTTAACCCGACATTGTTTTCTTTTGTTTTACAGGCACTGTTACTTGAGAATACATTCCTGGTGCAAAATTCAATTTATTGAAATAAGACCTGTATAAGGCGGCGTTCCAAGTAATGAAGATGTATGTGTATCCATAGTTTACTTGCGCTTACAGGGGATTCTCACTCTAAACTCATGTTTTGCTACTACTCACAGCGTAATTTGAGATTCTTGCTTTCAGTGTAATAAATTGTTTCACTTATTGCAGACTTGATGCTAGTAGTGGTGCTCTTACTAATTTTGAGGTGCTTCATCTGTTGAGATCAAGAGGGGCTGGAAAAGATCTGTCTCGTGTCATTGCATCTGTTTCACCATCTGAATACAAGGTTGCCTTTTTGCCTCAAATTTTTCAGTTCTGTTTGCGGTTTTTAGAATAGGTTAATTAAAGAATTTCAGTTTCCATTTTCCATCTTAGGTTTTTGATTATTTGGAGCAGACAGCCGCCTGCAACCAAACGATTGATATCATTAATAGATCTTATGATGAGTTGAGAAGGTGTGAGCTTGCCAAGGCTGAGATTCTTAATATTATCAATATGAGGCCAGCATCTGCAGTTGAGGTTTACCCGGTAATTCTCTCTTCTATTATCTTTTATTATATTCATGCTATGGTTATTGTTTAGATGTCTATTCATGTGTGTATTTCCTTATCTATAAATTTCTAGATTCATTCTCCCTTGTTAAATTAGTACACAAATACCATTTTTTTTACCTTGAAATTGAAGAACTTCATTGACATTGAAATACCCTTTTTTGAGACATTTGGCCTTCATAAATGCTTGCTAAATCAAACACCTTTTTGCGGTCCAGATAAATTACTCTGCCTTCTAAGCTGGCAACGACTTACATTGTCGAGCTTACTTGGTTTCTGTTTCATGTATTAGGAAAAAAGAGAAATAAAGGAACATTTTGTTACTTGAAATTGTAACTTTTAGTTATGTTTCATGGTGCAGTGAAACTGCTTGCGTACAAATGGAACCTAATGGCTACAAGTAGATGTAAAGAGAAGTGTCTGGTGACTAAAATATTATAATAATAATAATAAACTTAACAAGACAAGTATCTGGATAAATTAAAAGATCCAAACCAATGGCTTATGAGTAAACAACCCAAGTATTGGCCTTTACAATAATATAAAAGAGTTATATTACATACGAAATATATAATAAGAACCAGATACCTAAGCTGGTGGTAAGCGGATTACACCATGCTTTAGCACAATAACAATGAAAGTCAGTTATTATTTTGAAAATTGCACATAAAATTGTCTTGTGTTTTAGACATTTACTAATTAGTTTAATAAAGTAACAACTTGTGGTCTCTCATGTATTCATTTTGTTAATCTCTGTAGAATGTGAGATTATTTGTTTTTATGAGGGTTACAACCATTGTGATGCTTAATACTAGATCATTTCCTAGGTCATCCTCTGGATCTGTCGATATAATAAAATCAGTTTCAGACTTTCTGCAGCACTCTTATTTTTCATTGATAAGCAAGCAAGACCCATTTCATATCATTTCCCATGGCTACGGACTTACCTTTAAGTTGCTTAGTAATCAATCACCTATTAACATATGCTTTTATTTATATTCAAAATATAAACAAAATATCATTTATGCTCATTTCAGATTATAGAAGATTGTGAGTCGCGGATGGAAGACAAAATAGATGAGCTTGTGGAGACCATCATGCGGATTTTGCCGCCTCATCCTTTACAAAAAGAAGAGCCTGTTCAGGAAAGTGTGGAGAACAATGGAGAAACTGAAAATTGAAAACTGTTTAATTGTGTCTTCTTTTGGTTTAGTTCTAGCGAAAAGACTGGTGGATAAACTGATTGGAGATTGGATAGAGTTTTCTGATTTCTGTTGATATTTGGTCTGTCTTGCTTCAGTTAGGATGAGTTTATTCTAGGAATCCAGTTTGGGCTTTCAGTGGAGTCCCATCTTGTCTGCTGTTTGTTGAGCTTTGATAGTTTGGGGTTGTTTCTTGTTTTGCTTGCAGGTGTTGGCTTCAGTGGCAAGGAGGCTGCAGCTTCTTTTTCTGTTACTTTGTTTTGTGAGGCTATTGTTTCTTTTGCTTTTAGTTATAGATTATAGATTCTCTGGTTATGTATTTTTCTTTTGTTTTGCCTCGGTTTGTTTGGTTTGAGACTGGTTTTTTTGTTTGCTTTTGTTCTTCTCCTTTATGCGCGTATAGAGATAATCATGAATTTCTTAATTATTGAATTTTTTTCCTCTGTACCTTTACATATATGTAGGTTTCTTTTTCGGTTCTTTTGTGGGTATAATACATAGAATATACTGTAAAAAAGGTAAAAGAGGATGTATAACATTTTCATTCATTTGACAATGTCTCACTGGAAATGTTGGTCTGTAACCAAAAATCATTTTATTCTCGAGCTGAATTTAAGCTATGTATAATAGCACTTGCAATCTTTAAGTCGTGAATAGGCTCATCAAGAGTAACACTGCTTGTTAACAAAACTGCTTGTTAACAAAATTCATTATTGCATTACACTAGCTTGTTAACAAAATTCATTATTGCATTACACTAGCTCAACTTTTCACATTGGTTTTCGCCTCGGTAATTATTTTCCACAACTTTTAGGATAAATTGTAGTAATTTTTATCTTATATGTTTCACCTCCCTAACTTTTTCGTCCGCTCTGAATTAAGTTTTTGATGCGTTTTATTATTTCCGTCCTGTATGTTTGCAAAAAAGTTACAAAAGATTATTTTCGCACCAAAATGGTTTCTTTATGTTTTGGAAAAAAAAAAAAAGTTTTCAATTTTATCCCTTATGTATAAAAAGACCATTTTGTAACATTATTGTAAACATAGGGGATGAAAATAAGTAAAATAATTTGAAAAAAAAGTTAAAGTGGTGAAACATACATGACTAAGATTACAATTTACTCCAAATTTTAATTGATCATATTAATCATAAGAAGCTGAAGAAAAGGACTCCAATTGTCTATACAGGCAAGTTTCAAATCAATATGTGAGAATAATAACAAAACCTTGATAACAATCTCACCATATTGAACACAATGATATAAACTTTCCCACTAGAGCCAAATAATTTCCAGGTTCACATTCTACACAGATTTCACATACTAAAACAAATCCACAAGTAACCCACATTGACAGCTACAAATTACAATACCACCTGTAGACTAACTCAAACAAGAGCTCCACCTTTCACAAACTCGGTGAAAGCAAGAGCCACCAAACCCAACATAGCAAACCTCCCATTCCACAGCTCAGCATCTGATGTCATCAAATTCCCAGATTTTGACTCGGCCGTTACACCTCTAAACATCGGGATTAAAGATGCCAATGACAGCAAAACACTCGTGCCCAAAAACCAGGGAAATCCACCGTTTTCTACCTGAGAAAAAATGTCCTGACCGTTAGACAGCTCGACTCCCATGGCTGCCACAAACCCAATCATGGCTAATCGCCCATTGATTCTCTCAGGGCCCGGCCCGCTGAAGGCCAGCACATCTGAGAAGCTGGTGCTCACCTGTGCTTTATTAAAATGTGAAATTGTTAGAAATGAGTGCAAATCCTGAAGGCCAAAAAACGAGATCTAAGTTCGAACAAACTCAATTTTGGAGATCTGGAAAGAATTTCACATCACAAGTATATAGAAGAATTTCTAGGAACATTGGTTGTGAAAGTGCATGCAATGAATCAATTCAGTTTCGTACTCTTCTGATTTTTCAGTATATAGAAGAATTTACAATTTTACTTTTGGTAGATTGAAAACATATATATATATATAAGCAGTAGTTTATGAAAATTACCTTGGGCTTTGGGGGAGAAGTTGGCTTGGGTGAAGCTTCTGGTTGTGCTACCTCTTTGACCTTATCGTCCTGTTTTATTTGAAGAACATAGATACAGTCAGAAATATCTTTAAAAAAAAAAAAAATAATCAAATTGTTACAATTCCAAAAACAAGGAAGCCAGAAAATGAAAAGAAAAATTTAAACAAGTACCTCAGCCAAACTTCTAACTATGAATTTCACATCCCTCTTGCAAGGGGACACAAATTTGGAATTTCTAGAAATCTGGTTAGTATCAGCCCTTCTTGCAATTGGGCTCACAGATGAAATTGTAGGCATTCCAAAGCAAGTTGCAGCCATTGTGTGAGTTTCTTCTAGCTGCAGACTGAAAGATTCAAGCAATGAGTTTCTATTCTAATTTCTGAGGTTGAGGAAGCAAGATAATAGGTGTGCCTATAGCAGATTACTGTACTCCTCTTACTGTTGTACAATTAAATGCCACCGTTTGAATGAAGCGGATGTAACAAAGTGGGTGCTTTATAAAGTGCAATATTGCATGGGGGCTTGTTGGGGAAGACAAAACGGGTGCGGATATTTTAGCATCCACGTAGTTCGCTTATTGCCCGTTGAAAGAACTTTGTTGACGTGGGTCTCAAATTGGTCACAGATGATTTAAAAAGGATGATTTGGACCGGTTATTTACCACAAAGCCGATATGATGGGGGCCCGTTTAGGGCCTCCTCGAGATTCCTAGGACAGGTGGGCACCAACACATTACGCCTGCCAAAATTCATACCTAATATTTTGTAACGTGCGGACAATTTTCACATTTTAATATATACATGCTATATTATATTGTCTGATAAAAATATATTTAACGTCAAAATTCACGAAATGATATGTGATACAATAATTGTATATTCAAATGAATTGTTGATGAGACGAGGCCGCGTTGACATTTCTGCAGAAATATGACTGTTTCTGAGTCTAGATTATTTATTTTATGGTCTTTATCAGTTGATGAATTTCTAGCTATTATAATTTTCAGTTATGTTATTTTATTAGTGTGGTAGTTAAATAAATAAGAGGGCTTTTATTTTTGAGTAGTTGAAGAGTAGTGGGCTCTTCTTATATGTACCCACCCAGTGAACTGAAGAAAACAGTTATCGTATTATCATTTTGAGAAAACTGACAATTGTTCTTGCATTCTTATTCCCATTCGTATACATCCTCTACATCAGTTGGTATCAGCAGACCAGCCGACGATCCACGATGCCGCTGAAGAAGAACAATACCGTGAACGAAAACTCCATTGACGAGCGATTTCAGAGAATCGACGACTGTTTCATCGGAATTGACGAACGACTCACGGATCTCTCGACGGGAATCGATGAATTGCGATTGACGATGCGCACCATGATGGACGAGATGCGTCGAAATCGCGACATGGCTGGCCAGGGCAATCGCGAAGGACAGCGCGGTGGTCGAGGAGGTCGGGGTTTTGGCGGGGCGCCCCGCCAACGATCGCCGCCACCACCGCCGACCGGTGATGACTCCGACGACACCTTCACAGTCGACAATCCTTTCGCCGATGGAGGGTTAGGGTTTCGAGGTTTTGGTGGCGGCGGGCAAGGTTTCGAGCAGGGATGGCATGACGGAGCTGGTGGCCGCCGCGCGAGGGGTCCATAGCGGGTTGGAGTGGAAACAGAGGACGACAGGTTTTTTCGTCGAGGGGGGCCTATGTCCGACGATGACGGGTTTGAGAAGGACGGAGGTGGTCGACGACGAGGTCGCGGGCCTGGAGCAGCAGCGGGGCTCCACCGGCGCGGCCATTTCGTTGATGACGATGGCAGGGACGACATGTGGCAACAGCGGCGTGAGGGTCGGCGCCCGATAGAAGGTGGCGAGGACTCGCGTTGGGAGTCAGGGGTTCGGGTTGACATCCCGGAATTTCATGGTAGTGTGGAACCGAGCGATTTTGTTGATTGGGGGGACCACAGTGGAATCGGTGGTGGCATTTAAGGCGGTCCCGGAAGATAAGCGTGTCGCATTCGTCGCTACTCGCTTTCGTGGTCGAGCTGCGACTTGGTGGATGCATATTACGAGTATGCGGCATCGTCAAGAGAAGTCTCCAACTATTTCATGGATGAACTTTCGTAAGTATGTGGAGGATGAGTTTTTACCTTTTAATTATGACAGTGTCGTATATCAACAGCTGCATAACTTGAGACAGGGCACTCATTCGGTTAATAACTATACGAACGAATTTTATCAACTTCTGAATCGTGTGGAGGTACGAGAGATTAAGACCCAGTTGATTTCCCGATATGTTAGTGGGTTGCGAGTTTCCATACAGGACATGTTAAATCTCGTCCGTTTGGAGTCTGTCTCGGATGCACATCAAAGAGCCCGGCTTGTAGAGCAACAGTTAGCTCGGAAAACGGGCTCGACTTTTCCCTCTACAACACGAGCAGGACAATCTAGCAGTGGGATACAACAACAGGGCCGCTTTTTACCGTCTTCGGGCACGGGAGCGGGTCACACGACGGCAGCCGGGCGTTTTCTCGTGGCGGGGACTGGACCACAGCGGCAGCCGGGGATGAGCGGATCATCTTTTTATCGTTTATATTTTTAGGTAAATTTATGTTTTATGTTATTTCTTAGTTAATAATCAAAAACCAACAAATTGAATTAGAATGTTTAGGATTTATTTTCCTTTTATGTGTTATCGATATCACTTCTAAATTCCGAACCGCCATCCTCGAGAGATCGACCCGGGAAACGAATCATTTGATTCAGTGCTCGGTAAAATAAAAATAATTTGCTACAACACAAGCACTAAGGGTGTGATTGGATATGGATTGCACTAGTTTTTGAATGGGTTTTTTTAACCATTGTTAATTTTGAAAAAAATGGTAAGGTGAGTTGTTAGTGGGTATATTAAAATAATATTTAAAATAAAATAAATAAAGTTGATTTGATGTAAAAGTAAGAGAAAAATGATTAAAAGTGATTGTTAAATATATGTGAGTGGATAAATACACACACACACACACACACACATATATATATATATATATATATAGGATGTGGTTCAAATGAGAACCAAGTCCTAGCGTGAGAACTGTGAGAACCGCTATTTTTAATTGTATGTAGTGCTATGATTAATTGTGTTTTAGTGCTATTTTTAACTAGGATGTATTTGATTAAAAATAGCAACAAAATTTTTATTAGCATTTATGAAAATGATAGCACCATGTAATATTAAAAATAGCATCATACACAATTAAAAATAACATCAAATATGGTTCTCACGGTTCTCACACCAGACATAGTTTTTATTTGAACCAGCCCCTATATATATATATATATATATATAATTACTAGCTAATTCATTTAATAAAAAATTTAATAAAACCTATTTTCATTTCCCTCCAAAAGGAGTTACATATTTGGTTGCATTGTTGGAAGAAAAATATGATTGACACATTTTTTTTCTTCTAAAAATCAGAAACTCCATTTTTTTTATTTATGTTAATTTTCTTAATATATGCCCAAAATATATAAATTATTTTATTCATGTTACTAATGTAAACGTTGCATGGTTAAAATAAAATTTAAATTTCAATTAATTTTGAATGATAAAAATAACTTAAGAAAAAAATATTTTTATATGATAGATATACATGTCTAATTAATAAATACAAACAAAAACGTGTTTTATATCTGTGCAAATGTACAGGATCAAATATTAGTAGTGAATTAAGGTTGATGTGATGTGTAAAAATAATTGATTGGTGTTATTTAATTATAATATGCAGGATAGTAGAGTTGGATTAAAGTTGAGTTAAATTTAATTTTGATAGATTTTTTTTACGGTAGAGTTTATATTCAATCACACCCTAAGTTTTTATCAAACAAATTCAATCACAACTCAAATTTAACTCAACTCAACACTTCTCAATATTATTAATATAATTAAATAAAATATCAATCAATCATTCTCACATTATTAATTCACATCAAATGTAATTCACTATTCTTTTACTCATCAAATAATATTAATATTTGCATCAAATATTCTTTTACTCAATATTATTAATATAATTAAATAAAATATCAATTAATCTTTCTCACATTATTAATTAACATCAAATATAATTCACTATTCTATTACTCATAATTTTCTATCACTTCTATTTTACTTATATGTCAAATCAACTTTAATCATTACATTTCAAATATTATTTAAATACAAACTAAAAATACTCAAACCTGACACAACTAAACTTTTTAAAGTAAGNCAAAAAAAAAAAAAAAAAAAAAAAAAAACTTATATCTAAGCAACCCTAAATCAAAATGAAGACTTCACGGCTTCGCCATATATAATGCTCCACTGGACGAATTCAAAAACACTCGTCAAATTCGTTTTACCCGCGCTTGCATCTGAAGAACTCTCTAACCAAAAACTTCCCTCTCTCATCCGAAAATGCCTGAGTTCAAGTATGATCCATTTCAATATTCAGTTCGGTTATCTGCAATCAAATCCTCTTTACGTGACTGCTAATTTAGTTCTGGTTTGCTGCTTTGAATTTTGAGCAACAGAGCTGAAGAGCAGAGCCAGCTACAGCTCGTTGAAAGAGAAGAAATCGAAGATGAAGAAGAACTGTTCGAGGCAATTGATAAGCGTAAGGAAATCTTAAACCCTCACTATGTTTTTTGCGCGAATGAGATTTAGATTTTAGTATCAAATTCGAATTTCTGTAGTTTGGCTCATTTTGAATGCGATCCAGTTAAATCAGGAGTTTATCTGATGGAAAGATACATTATCTTATTTGGATTCTGTTCTTGTAGTGGAATTTTCCCGTTCCTGATAATATTTGGCAAATTTGTTTACGTTTTGTTCTGAATATTTGCCTGATTTTGTGTGCATATCTGTAATGGTTCAATTGCTGTAGTTTTTGTTGTTTATGGAACACGAGTTCTCTGGAGCCTTTTTTTTTTCTTTCGTTTCTGATGGTCCTGTTTGAATAGCGTATGGATATTTCTGATTTTCATGCCTGACGTATTTCTTCAATTGGAAACATCAAAATCTGCTGATAAATTCAGTTTTGAATCGGTCAGTTCTCTGTATTCACATTCAATAATTTAGTAATAGCATCAGGAAATGGTAAATTATGAAACCTTGTGTTTGTAACACATAGTTTCTTGCAGTTCGTATCTGTAGTTCATTTTCACTCTGAAATGAAATTCTCAATATCACTTCATGGTATTTAAGGAAAATGTTGCTATGTTCACCTGGAACTGGAAACCTAATCCAAAATCTTCATTATACTCTAATCCTGCCCGTTTCCGGACGAGAGAGGTGTTCTGTTCATACATGTTCTGATAATGTTGTAATATGCTTTAAGAGCTACATTATTTATCCAGTGACATCTCTTGGAATCAATGCTGGAGATGTGAAGAAGCTGCAGGATGCTGGCATTTATACATGCAATGGACTAATGATGCACACTAAGAAGGTGAAATTTTGAATTGGCCACCTTATTACCTTTTGTATTGTTTGCAACACGTTTTTGAGCTGTAATATCCGTAAATTTTAAACAGAGTCTGACTGGCATCAAAGGACTATCTGAGGCAAAAGTTGATAAGATATGTGAAGCTGTTGAAAAAATAGTGGTTAGTGATTTTTTTTAATAATGGTTACTAAGAGAATTAAATGATGCTTTGGTTTTTCCTGATGCTGTTTGTTTTGCTTCCTTAAATTTACAGAACTTTGGTTACATTACCGGAAGTGATGCTCTGTTGAAAGTGAGAATATTAGTTCCTTTTGACCTATTTAATGAAGCATGTGACTGATGGTTGCTTCGAGGCTGATATGTAAATATTATTGTTTGTTTAGAGGAAATCAGTCGTTCGCATCACAACTGGAAGCCAGTCTCTGGATGAACTCTTAGGGGGTGAAACATTAATTTTTCTTGTTTTCTGTTATGACTTTATCGTCAAAGCATGCTCTTAACTCGTTTATGCCCATGATGAAGGTGGGATAGAAACTTCGGCAATAACAGAAGCTTTTGGGGAATTCAGGTGGTATTGAATTATTTTTTACACTGCCTTGATCAACTGAGAACAAACCTTTCTTCAGTTTCTTGCTGCTAATGAATTTGGGTATTCTATACATGTAACCAACATTTGACCCAGATCTGGAAAAACACAGCTGGCTCACACTCTGTGTGTTTCCACACAGGTGATATAATTGACGATAATTTGCCTAATTCTCATTTAAGAAGGAAATGAAAACTAAATCACACACAACATCTAGGCATAATCTGATTTCAACAGTCTGTATATTAACTGGATGGATTTCCTAATATGCAGCTTCCTACTAGCATGAAAGGAGGAAATGGAAAGGTTGCTTACATCGACACAGAGGGGACATTGTATCCTTCCCTGATTCTTTATTCCATGATCGAACTTTTAGGATGTTACATCACCCTTGGTGTGGTAAATCTATTTATTCTAGTTTTTCTTGTCTTTTTCTTTTGTTTTCCTTAAATCAGTTGAACTTTCAGCCGACCGGATCGAATCATACCCATTGCTGAAAGATTCGGAATGGATCCAGGAGCTGTGCTTGATAATGTAAATAATATATTCCCATTATTTCACTAATGTTGAGTTGATCAGATAATTCCTGGTATCCGTTTCTCATCTATTTTTTTTTCTTTTTTTTTTCTGTCTTTCCTAATTTCTGAAAGATCATATATGCGCGTGCTTACACATATGAGCATCAGTACAACCTGCTTCTTGGTCTAGCAGCCAAAATGGCTGAGGAGCCTTTCCGGCTTCTGGTGAGCTCTTTCTGGCTAATAATTGAAATCAGCTAATATCCGTAATACTATAATAGGTCCTGATATGTTTAGGCAATGTGTTTTCAGATTGTTGATTCGGTGATAGCCCTTTTCCGAGTCGACTTCACAGGAAGAGGAGAACTTGCAGAACGTCAGGTCTGGGCCATCGCTATCAAAATATCAATAACTATTTATTTAGAAGCTCTTAAGCCTTAAAAGTAAACCTTAAGCTCTCTGATGCTCTATTCCAGCAAAAATTGGCCCAGATGCTCTCGAGGCTGATGAAGATTGCGGAGGAATTCAATGTGGCTGTTTACATGACCAACCAGGGTATGGTGGCTTTATTTATTGACTTAATTAGAATAACAAGACTTGCATTTTTTCCTGATTTAATTTTTCCAATAAAGAAAAGTGAATGCTTGATTTGTCTCGACAATTTTTGCAGTTATTGCTGACCCTGGAGGTGGTGTCTTCATTTCCGATCCTAAGAAGCCAGCTGGCGGTCACGTCCTTGCCCATGCGGCCACTATAAGGCTCATGTTCAGGAAGGGAAAAGGCGAGCAACGTGTATGCAAGGTGTTTGATGCCCCAAACCTCCCTGAAGCTGAAGCAATATCCTTATCTTTTTTTNNAATTAATTGGATTTTTCAATATTATTTCCGTAAGTGGAAAAACAGTTTCAAACGGTGATTCTTCTGCATGGCTTAGAGTATTTTATCGGTTTATTTCCTTAACAGAAGCAAGTTTTCCAGATAACTCCAGGTGGGATTGCGGATGCAAAGGATTGAATCAACTGCTATTTCATCTCTTTAAGGTTTTACTTACAGGAAAATGCAAATATTGAAATTAGTATGCTCGACTGCTTCTTTAAAGTGTGACGTCTTAGGCCGAAACAAATTTAGTGTTACTGCGTTTTATGATGCTGCTTCTTCATACATTCGCCTAGAGTTCCGTTTATGCTACACTGTTTGTCCCTAGCAGATTGAAAATTGAAATGTGTATCCCCTGGCCTCAGGCTTCTACTTGAATATGTCATCTGTGAAGAAAACATTATTATTTCCAACTAGTTTTACTTCGCTATCAATTGTGTATTGGTATAAGACTTGACAGGCCGGAAATCCTGAGGATATGACTGTTGCTAAATATTTCTAAACTATGTTCAAACCCTGCTTTTTTCTGCATCAATGGCTTTTTCAGTTGGATTCAGTTTGAAAAACTGAGAATAACTGTCTCCTTATAATTCAGGCTCCTGCATTTAAATTCCAAGCAGAAAATCTAGTAGAAACTGTCCTCTTGTAATTCAGGATGTAAAGGAGTCGCATATGACGTTTCCAAGTTTCTTTGAATTACATTTTTAACTTCAAAGCGTGTGTTAGGAGTTGTATACTTATTAATCAAAATCGTGTTTGAACAAAGTTGAACTTTAGTTCAACTTAGTACATCTACATTCATACATATCTTATATTGTTTTATTCAAACATCGGATTGCATAAAAAATTGCAGGTTTCAAAGAATTCCGTACTCTGATACAAAAGATCCAATCCTGTTATGACAAAGAGGAGAGATTTATCCAGTGGCAGAAAATCCCATAAACCATGAACTAAGTCGAAATACTTCACATATAACTAACTCTAAAACGCACAACTTCCTCTGTACTTCTAAGGAACATGCAGTTCAATAAATACCATCCTTGATCTCCCTCCCTGTCCTTGCCCAACTTCCTTTCACATCTAATCCTAATCCCATCCTTTCTTGGAGGGCAATTTCGTCAAACGCGGTTGTACCCAACTGACTTGCTGAACAAGCCACGTATGTACACAACCTGAAGCCCGCTAACAAGTACTAGCAAAAGGTATTCCCCGACAGTGTAGAATATGACCCGTTTTCTCGTGCTTTCATTTGCTGCGCCAAGAAAAACTCTCCGGTATTACTTAATAAACAAGATATATCAACATTATATAGATGAAGAAAAGCACAAAAAATATCCAACCAAATGTTGACAAATTGGTGTCACGTTTACTATTGTCCCAACAAATACAGAATGACAAAGCCCATAAAATTATTAAACTACAGATACTTTTATTAATTTTCCATTTTTAGATAAAATTATTCTAATTATTAAAATAAAAAATTGATTTATGAGAATGAACGCTCAAAAAAAATTCTACCGTATAGGAATTTATGCACAACATATAAACCAATTAAGTTGTTTAATTTAATTTTGGGTCCCAAAGGCAAATTCATAGATACAGTAGAAGTTACCTTCAAGAGAATACACTAAAATTGGGAAGGAAAGGTTAAAATATAAAAGCGAGCAAGGAAAAAAGAAAAAGAAAAGAAGGGTCTTACTACGACGGTGACGAGCATCACGTGCTTTCAAGTACTTCTGCTCAGAAGTAACAGATTCCAGCGCCTCCCTCAATTCAGCAATTTTTACATTAATGGGGTCCAAATGCTCTGTATTGCAGTAACAGGCAAGTAAAAGAGAAAACCATCATAAATTTTATTATTAGTTAAGTATATATGCATCAGCAATGTCAAGAATGCAATAATGTAGGACATACCATCCTTCGCCAGGTCATGTTCAGTGGGTATATGGCCGACATGAATGTGGAAAGAGACTGTTTCTGGTGTGGAATAAGGATTATGGAAACAGAATTTGTACATTCCACTTCTAGGAGCCTTAAACTCGAATTTATCCCCAGATGTTCCTTTCAATGTGTGTACATTATTACCTGCAGGAGATGTCACCTACATCAAGAAGCAAATCGATCAAATAATGAAAAAACCATACATTACTTTGAGGAGAGAATTGAACCTTAGGGAACCTGAATGCATAAGCACCAAATCGATCAAAAAAAAAAAAATGTAAGTTTTGAACCTGAATGCATAAGCACCAAAAGAAACTACAAGCAAAATACTGAAATGTAAATTGGAATTGAGCGATTTTATTCATCCAATAACAGAAGTTTTGTATCTGGCCATCTGTTTTTTTCCCCTCATATCTATTATACTTCTTTCTGCTTCTCTAGCTTATGAAAAGAGACAATATCAAGCAGTCAGATGGGAATTAGAATTTTAATAGATTTCAATCGAACCCAAGTTAATAAGTCTGGTCCAGAAAAGTGTACTTTTCAGTCTTCTAATCAAAATTAGGTATCTTAATTGTTTGATGGAGGAGAATGATAATGTCAAACAGCCCTTTGGTTTTGAAGATGAGTCAGCATGTTCAGGAGGAAATCCAGTGTGTCGGTAGGTACCAAACCATTAAATAGGAGTGCAACCTAACTAAATAATTCTGACAAATCCCATCAATCAAAACAAATGTAAACAACTCCATATGGTGTTATTATTACAAAAAGAAATCAATAATGCAAGAACTTAGTATTCCTTACATCCCCAAGGTAATGCAGAGTAATAAGATGTGGCAAATAGAGCACCACGTTGCAAAGGTTGCTATGATTATGCATTCCCAAAATTCTCATTTCCTCCACAATTCAAAACTAAAACAATCACTTCGAGACACAACTATTTGTAAGAACTTCCTACATCCCATAATCACCCGGAGAATGAAAGAACTTATGGTTTAATTAGATAATGGTTTCAATTACAATAGTAAGCATCATTGAATTTAACTTTAAGCGCAATATCTCTTGGAAAATACTTTGAACACAGCATAGATAGCAAATTCCACATTCCAACTCTTAACGCAGAAATAAATAAATAAATCATCTGAGATAATGAGATAAATAGGTAGAATACGTAAAAGTTTAACTGGAAATAGTTTCAAACTTAAGACTATTACCCAAAAGCCAACACTTCAATTGCTCTGGACAGCCTATTCAAAATATCACCAATTCATTCAATCCTTTAAAATATCTCAAAAAACTAAAGCAAAAAGCGTTCAATCCCCAAAGGTGACCACCGACTTCAAAGTTGAATTGTAGGGGATAACCACTATCGAACGCATAATCTCAAAAGTCATAGTTAATTGGAGCAAATACTATATCTCACCCACTATTTTTGTGAACAAAATTGTTCTTCTAAGCAGAAAAAATTCAAATTTTTGACCTATATCCTTGCGAAATCCAATTGGAACGGACAGATCAAACACAATAGATAGGAAGAGGAAAGGAACATACAGTAAAATCAATGCCAGGATGATCGGAGCCCCAGAAGATATCATGATCTACGACGACGAAATTCCCGGAAACCGTGTCGCCTTCGTACAACACATATTCGTATATGCACTCAACGTCGTTCACCGTCACCGACAGCGCCGAGATGTGGCTCACCGTGCTCAAAAGGAGGAGCACCAACAGAGCACCGCACCTGATCATTCCTCTCATTCTCTCAATCAAACCGGATCCCATTATTCGGATTCCCCAATTTTATAGTTTCCAGACCTTCAGGTTCTTCTGATGTGATGAATTACCGAAGTCGGTTGTGTCCTTCCGCCTTCGTTGATGAATGTTCTGGTTATGCGATGTCGTTTCATGCTTGGTGGGGTTAGACACCTGGACGAATATTATTGGATGCAACTACGTCGTACAATATAGTGGCGTGGTGATTGATTGTTCTATAAAAAAATTTCAGCAGTTGGTCTCTATGTAAATTAACATTTTATTTATTTAAATTAGTACAGAGCCCGTGCGATCCACGGGTGCACAATTTTAAGGCTATTTAACCAGACTTATAATTATATACATGAATATAGACGTGACCTGTGCGAGGCACGAGATATATTTATTTGAAGAATACTATATTATAAGATGCAATATTCAATAAAAGTTTTATAATACGCAGGAAAATTATACAATAAGATAGCAATCATATATTATTAAAGACCACCTTGTACACAACATTATGAGTTTGATTTTTCATACAATACTAATAAGATTTTTTCTAAAAAGATAAGAAAGAATTTTCAATCTACACAAACTTTAAACATTAGATGTATTTACGTAAATCAATGACTATATAGACAACTAAACCCTTCAATTTAGGCTTGACATCTACTTTATTTATGGGTGACGTAAAATACGGATTTAATTTTGACCGATTAAATCTTTATTCATAGGTTTGACATATAAAACTGATTTGATGGGATTTTCTTAACTAAATCGATGCTATGGGATAAAACAAATGTATACTTACCTTTGACTTTTCCAGTAAAGGTAAAAAAATCGGTTCTGATTTTTATCCTATAACAAATCTTTAATGTCAAGCCTATAAATATCAAAACAAATTTGTAATTAGTATCATTCTATTTCCAGCAGGCATTAATTACCTTTGACTTTTCTGCCTACTATTTCTAGTAAATAGGATGACTTTTTATATAAGTATAGATTTCATATAATGCAAAGACTGAGATCATAAAAAAGAATCCTAAAAATTGAAACAATATATTTGCATAATTTAAGGCCATTAAGAAATCGATCTCTAAACCAGATTTGATTTTGAGAATATGTTTTTTCATTTCGAATTCTATACAAAATGGAATTCTTTCCAACCAATAGATGTCATAGCAAATATTAACTCTTAACTATTAGACTATTAGTACATACCGAGCAAATTGTGTACTGATTTTAGAAAGTTAAAATGATTCATGTTAGGTAATTTTACATTTTATGCATGTTGAACGGTGGGTTTTAATACTGTTTCATAGAATGTAAAAGTGTCTTATATTATTTTTATGAGATGTTGAATTTGAAAATTAATAGAATTCTTCTTCATAGGAATTTTAAATGTAACAATATTCTTTGGTATACACTACTAATAAAATTTATATTTAAAGTTTATATTTTTTTTTTCCGGAAAAAATTTCTTAATTTAAGAAATCATATATCTTCAATCAGTCCACATCTAAATACATTCTTAACAATTTTAAATCTTGAATTTGATGCGAATTCGTATCTATGAGTGCAAAATATGGTTTAATAAATTAATTTTTTATTATTATTCCAGCCATACTTCGTTATACGATTTTTTGTGAAAATACAAAAATAAATTCTTAATTTTAAATCAGTCGTACATTAAAGAGTACAAATTTGTTGAAATTATAAAAGTAAATTCTAAATGCGCATTTTGCATGAGTAAATACGTAGCGAAAATATGCAATTAAATTTGCATTTTATATAATAAATTAAAATATAATAATTAATATTTTTTTATATATAATTAATATAAATTTCAATTGTATAATATTATCTACTGATATACACAATTAAATGGCAATGATTGGATCTCACATCAACTAAATATGTATTTTTTATTACCTAAATATGCACAATGAATGAACTAATTATGCACTTTTTATTCTCAATTATGTATGCAATATTTATAACGATTATCTAAATATGCAAAAGAGATAAACTAAATGCATATTAATTATATAATATAAAAACCCAAGGGCAAGGACCATTTGCAATTATTCAAACTATAAATAAGTTATAGATGGAACCCAAGGATCTAATTGCAATAAGTTATAACTATCTAAAATTACAACTAGATCCCTAAGGTTTATCTAATTTTCATCAAAACCCATGGCCCCAAATCTAATTTCTTTAGCCGACGCCCGATCTTCTTCCGGCAGCGCGGGTTACCTCCTTTGTCTCCTCCATCCTCAGATCGTCATTGCTGCTAGTGGAACCGAACAGAGATGTCCATCCTTTCAGTTTCAGTTTTAGAAAGAAAACTCGGGTCCCTGTGTGGCCACCAATTTTGGGAAAGAATGCCCTGGTCCAATTTTCTGCCGGTCACAGGAGGCCTCGCTGATTTTGGGTTGATCTAGAACTCAGGGAAGCGTCACTTTCGCCAAAATCGGTGGCCACACAAGGAGGTCTTGCTGGCCGGAATCTTGCGCCACCACGCCGTCAATGAGATGCAAAGGGCGGCAGCACTCTAGGGACGACGCCGGAGAGTGGTGTCGAGCTGATGCTGACCAGTTACCGGTGGTCAACAGCCGCCTGCCACCGCCAAGTTCAATCTATTAATTTTTCTATTATATAATTAATTTAATATAATAATAATAATTATTTTTAGTATAGAGTTAATGTAATTACAATTAATTTATATGAGTGGCTATAAATGAATCTCACGTACTCAGTTTAAAAAGTTGACTCATTTAATCCACCCCTATATATACTTACCTTAAACTTAAAATGTATATCATATATAATCTAGTTTTGTCAAATCAAATTAATAACATTCAAATTCAATGAGACAAATTACATGGTTCACGGATGTACACCTTACTAGTAGATAAAAACCGACTTAATAGTTTCTTAACAACTAATGCACCATTCTCCAATCTAGCTCGTCCAATTAGTGATCAAAATGACCCAATACCGCTCCAACCGCTCTGACAATTGATCCAAATGGCTAATGATCTACCGAACTATTTTTTTTTACCAAATCACATATTACACAACAAAGCATAGGGGCGGAGCTAGGATTTTAAAATACCTGGGGCTGGGGCTAATGAAACTGCAATCTCCGATTCTTTTTAGATTCAAACTCGGCGATTATAGTATCATTACTAATCTTTTCAACCAATATGTGGTAAGAAGGAGCACCTATCTCCGTCATTAACTCGCTTCCAATACTTGAATCCATCGGATTTCGAGCTTGTTTATTTTGGAACAAGAAACACGAGAAGCAAAATGCAGCATCCCTAGAAGGAGAGTACTCCAACCAAGTAAACTTCTTGAACCAATTGCTTTGAAATCTCCGATTTTTTAGCTTCGAATTTTGTCGATGGATATTCATTCTTGATAGGTTGATATGGTCCAATCTTAATATAAGCTCATCTTATTTCATCCCTTTGATCAACGAGATATTTCCATATTGGAGTACGTAGTGCCGGGTCACGTTCAAGAAAACTCATATCAATAGAGGCGACAACATCATCATTAGAAGGACGATCTCCGCTTGTCGACGTATGCTTTTTTGGCTTAAAGAACGAATTGATAGTCTTTATTTTCTTCGTACCTTGACCTCCATTATGGTTTAAACCTATCGAGTTAACAAACAGAAGTAAATTAATCAAGCATTTGGATGATATAAGCAAACTAAAAAGTACAAAACATAAAAAAAGGTAATCAAGAACGATTTGTGGGGTTTTGTACACAATCTTATTATTATGAATGCCAAACAAGCATCCACACCTTTTAAAGCATCGAATACATGAATCATGATCAACAAGCATTAACACATATAATTAAGTTAAAAACATGTTCTCTTATTGATCTCAACTTCAACATAAATTTTCAAAACTTGTAACAAAACAAATAAAGGCATAGCCATAGGCCCACTGGGAGAATAACAATTAAGCTTTCAATTCACATATGACTAAATAAAGAGACAAAACAAAATTACCAAAATTAAATTAACCTAGACAAATAGAGAATAAAGATACGAATAGAAACAAATCAAACAATTGAACAAATTCAGTCACCAAACTCACCACAGTTTAATTCACAAAATTCACACGACGGTTGACACCACATTTCAATTCATACTCAATAAACCAATTAATCAATTCAGGTTCAACCGTCCTTACCTCGGGGGTCGGAGTTACTCTCGGTCCCGCGGACTTGCCGGTTGTCGCCCGCTACAAGAATAATCATTATTAGCGACAATAATTTTAGTGACGACATTAATGTCATGACTATAAAATGATTATTGTGACGACATTCGAACATATAACGACATTATTAGCGACGGTATTTTTTGTAACGACATTTGAACATATAGCGACAAAAATTTCTGCCACTAAAAATGATTATTCTTGTAGTGTAGCTCAATCCTCGAAACCCGAAGGTCTAGCTTCCCCGTTCTTTGCAATCGCCAGATGGAAAATGCGCCGTTCACCTTCGCAGTCTCGCAGAGGCTTGAGAGAAACCGATTAAAGAGAGCCCGTCGTCTATTTTGTGTGAGACTTGAGAATCGTGTTAGTGTGTCAGAAGAGTGAGAGTTGTACTTGTACCGATTTTAACACGCCCAACATTGAATTTTTATTTTTTTGCATTTTGTTGTTGTCTTGTGGGCTAATCCAAAGGGCTAACTAGAAATGTATATATAAGGCTATATAACATAATAATCTAACATGTAAATTATTATTATTATTTTTTTTTACATGGAGTTGGAGCCCACCCTAGCCCATGAGTGACCCTAAGCATAGAGAATCTAGTTATTATGAAAATAGACAAAAGAAAGCTACCAAACTTTTTACATCATTCATCCCATTAGTTCACAAACAATATCCAAAAGCTGCATTCATAATCATGAAAAACATATACAAAGAAAAGCCATGCATGCTAAATAAACCCTAACTCTCTAACCCTGGCTCTACTTGCTATGTCAATTTCAACAGTAAAACATTACTCTTTTTACATTCTCTTTGAGGGCCGGCAAAGGGCGAACACCGCATGACTCACCAGCAACTCGTCCGTTGCCCTTCCTACTTTGCCCATTGCCACATCCATTTTCGGCCACATCTGGTTCCATGTAGAATCTTGCCCGAAAAGCGGCCAAATGCGCGTAATAAGCTGGGGGAACTGTGTCAATTTTAAAAAAGAAAAAAAAAAAAGTCACTTATAGGATGACTTCAGGGGCAAATGCGGTAATTTCAGCATTTAGGCATATGGGACTGGAGAGTGAGTTGGAGCTAGAACTAAACTTTGGTCTTTGACTTCATTTTAAGACCCAATTTCCAAAAACTTGAGACAATTTTTGGAAGTAAGCTTGCTTGTTTATAATTTTTTCCCAAAAAAAATCCAATCCAAACTCAAATCTAACTCAACTTTACCTCAATTCCAACTATTTTCAATATAATTAAATAATACCAATCAATGATTCTTACAAATCAATTCACTATTCATCCACTCACATAGTTTTAACTACATATCACATCTAATCATTTTTTTCCTACTTTTTCATCAAACCAACTTTAATCATTTTATTTTAAATATCATTTGAATATAAATTCAAAATCCCACTCAAACCTAACTCAACCAATTATTTCAAAATTAACTATGATTAACCAAAAAAACCAATCAAAACCAAAAATATTTATAAACAAGCATGCTCGCGTGTATATATATATATATATATAGGGGCTGGTTCAAATAAAAACTAGTCTTGGTGTGAGAACCGTGAAAACCATTTTTGATGCTATTTTTAATTGTGTATGATGCTATTTTTCATATTAGATGATGCTATCATTTTTACAAATGCTAACAGAAATTGTGTTGCTATTTTTAATAAAAATTTCATCCTGGTTAAAAATAGCATCAAACACAATCAATCATAGCACTACGCCCATCACGGTTCTCACATTAAGATTTGGTTCTCATTTGAACCACATCCTATATGTGAGAACCATATTTGATGCTATTTTTAATGGTGTATGATGCTATTTTTAATATTACATGGTGCTATCATTTTCATAAATACTAATAAAAATTTTGTTGCTATTTTTAATCAAATACATCCTAGTTAAAAATAGCACTAAAACACAATTAATCATAGCACTACATACAATTAAAAATAGCGGTTCTCACGGTTCTCACACTAGGACTTGGTTCTCATTTGAACCACATCCTATATATATATATATATCGACTTACCCACTGAGACGGAACGTGTGCACCTTGCATACGTATAACAGAGATTGTTCGTCAGAGACTGAATTCCATCGGCAGTAAAATTGTTCTCGTCCCATAGGACATGGTAATGTGCAGGTCGGCTTGTTCCCTAGAATTTAAAAAAAATAAATAAAAAAATGTACAATACGATCAACTTCAAAATACATACTAATTAGCTGGTGGTCTAATCCTAAACTGATAAGCAGTAGTAGTAAATTGAATTTCCTCTCTATTATGCTGAAAAAAGAAAAAAAAAATGTTGTACCTGAATTCCGGCATGGCTACAGAGATAAAAGTCAAATTCTGTTGGGTGACAGATTTTCGAATCAACCACTGTGCCTGCAGAAGAGAAGGAATATTACTGGCCTGACACCCACATATGCAAATTGCTATAAACAGATTGCAAAGTCTGAAAATATTTATAAGCTAAAATATTTTTTACCAGGCAAAATGTTTCCACTTTTGTCTGTGCTGCTCTTGTCCCTGTGATTATTAGCAAAGAGTCGGGTGTGGTGTCGTTTTTGAACCACAATAAAAGTCACTGGCGGTTGGTAGTTTGGCTCCAAAGATGCGCAAGCCTGCATAACATTTTTTAGTTTAACAACGAATTTTAGTGTGTAGAGAAAAAAATTATATGGATTATGGAAGATGAAGAATACCTTGCGGATAGCATCCAACTCGAACAATAGCACTTGGTAAAACTGTCCTTCACTCACACCATCTCTACCAAAATGTTAATGCAATTGTTAGATTAATTCAAATAGAGTTTTAAATAAATATGCACTTAAACAAGTCTAGATATAGATCACTTTGCATGAAAACCAAGAGAATTTATGACAACAAATCATGAAAAGGATCATCAATCTTGAAGGAAGTTGCTTAAAAGGTGAAAGATCGATGCATGGTATATATTGGCTGAAGAAAGTTATATTTTTTTCTAGAATAGGAAAAATAGAAATTGTTCCATTTGCCAATATAACCAAACCTGTAAAATATTATCCTCTGTGGCTTTTGCCCAGTTGCTTTCCTGAATGAAACCAAAAGATCCCTGCAAAATAAAAACAATCAGAAGCAGGACTTAATAAAACAAACAAAAAAAAATTCAAAAAGATTGAAAGTTGCCAATTTAAATCCAACAGACATATAAATCTATAATAAAAAAAAAAATAAAAAGGAAATAGAAAATCAAACCTTATCATGCCACCACTCACTGTACCACGAATCGGGTCCTGCCACGTCTTATACAAATCCTGTATTAATTCTTGTCTGTGAGCCTGAGCACAAACGAGCCCTGCATATTTTGTCACCTCTGGCCAATCTTGAGATGCCACAACCTGAATTTTGAAATGATAGATATAACTATATCCACTTTTTCAAAAAACATCAAATAATATAAATTTAAATAGAAAATGAGAACAGAAAGGTATGATATTTTGGTCTGCAAAAGAACATTACAGCAGCAATTGATGGGCTTGTCTCTTCTCCATTTTCGGGGTGTGTTACGTCTGCACCAAAGATAATTGTCGGTATATCACTCACTAATGGTATTCTGCAGCTTATGGCATCCAATAGAACTGTATTCCTACCGCCCATCTGTNAAAGGTATATAATTGCAAAGATTGTCTGGATATGTCTTATCTAATTACAGAAAAATTCAGTTATCTTTCAAAATGATTATAAACTGAGCCCTAGAAATGTAAATACAAAGCTTAGACTGAATGGTAGTGTTATTGTATAAGAGTAACTAGTGAAGGGTTACTTGTAATTTCTGAAAAATGGAAAAGCTTACCTTTAGATGTTTTGTGAGACACTAATTAAATGGATACTCGATTTTTAAGGAAGTTCTTACCTTAACATTAATTTTTAAGGACACGTTGGCCAAATACTGCTTGTTGATCTTGAAGACGTGTTTTGTGAGACAACACTGGGAAATGAGACCAAGATCTGTTTCGCATATTCGCTTGAGATCACCTATTTATTACCCACAGGAATTAATGTGAGACACTATAAGAAGGGATAATATAAGGTAAACAATGAAATGGATATTTAATTTGTTATCTGCATAGTGCATACCATATAAGGAACCATTGTTATCCGGTAAAATAGCTAAAAGAAGCTCCAATTCTTTTCCTTTTAGTTTGTTCATGCATGCATGATAAACGTGCTTCAAGGCTTTCTCCACTTGATCAGGCCGCGCATTGTAAATTGGAATAATGGGCTCCGGATTAAATTCCTGTAAATTAAAGATTAGTTTAGGATATGCATAAAACAGAAGCAATTTATTTTATATTATTTTTTTACCATGCCTGACACTTGACACATTTGAGCCAGCTCATTACAAAATCCACGAGCAACACTATCTTGGACACTCCTTGAGAAGTTAATACACGCCCAACGGCTAACAGTCATGCCATTAATCATTTTCTGCATGAAATTAAGAGTTAATTTCAGGTGAGTTGAGTGGCTAATTTGTAAAAGAAATAAAAAAAAAATTTGTTTGAGTGGTGAAAAACCTTGTTCATCATGTTCCATTGGCCTACTTGCGGCAAACAATCTTTCTCCTTTCCGGTTTCATGATATTTCAACTGAAATTAAATTGCAACAAATGCAAGATCAAGTTTAACTAAGTCCTACTTATTCTTTTCAGAAGTCAAAAGGGAATTTTAGGGAAAAATTCATATGCATCTCACCCAGGGAGCAGGGAGCACTCTTGCCTCGACAGATGTCAATTTTTCACTGATTCTGATTCCAAATTCTTTTGCATAGGGATCTTGTTCGTAATCATTATGTTGGACAGTCTACATCCACATAAATTTTTTTTTTTTTTTTAAAAAAAAAACAATAATAATAATAATTAAGAAAAGAAAAAATGACCATGTAAGAGAACTTAGAATACCTGCAAAATATCATTTTCCCTATCCCTTGGTCTCTGGCAAGTGACTTTTAGAAGAGCAGTAATTTGTTTCTCGCTCAAACGTTTAGTATATCTTTGGCCCTCGACAATTTTACATGCCTGCCGGTAACTAATATCAGATGCTAGAATTAAAAGCAAAAAATTTTAGGCCCAAAGTAAAAGTAACTACCTCCATTGGTAAATAGTTTGCCTTCTTCTGGTTTCCCACTTGAAGACAAGGCAGATGAGTATACTGAATAGTGAAACCGTACATTTCTTGGAAGTACTCAACAACCGATTTCATAGTCGAGTTATCGTCAACAGGAAATCTACAACAATAATAATGAAGAAAATGAGTTAATCACAGTAAACAAACTAATCATTAGTCTTTTTATCTATTTATTTATTTATGAGCTTGTTCAATCTCAAGCTTACACAAGCTCTCGAGTGGGTTGAGTCGTAATCCCAGCAACTCGATATTTTCTACGTACATCTCTTCTGTGAGTCACTTCGACTTTTACTCCTCTAAGAGCCTTTTTAACCTGAAACGAAACAAATGACACGTCAAAAACAAGGAAAATTCGATGAAATAAAAACAAAAATAGAAGTGCAATAATATATTTAGTTACATCAATCAATCAGCTAAATCCCAACCTTAATTCGGTCCGAATCAGACAACGGTCTCGACATCACGTCCTTCCCTAATAATTGGGCGACAAATTCAATTACCGGTAAAGCTTCTATAAATGCAGCTGAAGCCATATCTGCAATTTTGTTTTATTACAAAAAAAAGGGAAGACAATGTAAAAAACGACGAAATATTAAATATAATAACAGAAAGGAGCCATGCTATTGGATCGCACACACAGACAGAATCTCAAAATCGCATGCAAGTAAATTTTTTAATTTACCGATGTTTAGTGATAGTCCCATTTGAGTTGGCCTTATACTTTGATAAAATCCACACCAAGCCTCCAATCCATCACCAAGCCTCTGTGGCTTTCGAATATCGGGAGAAAAAAACGACCTCCCAACAGGACAAAACCTTTATAAACAAGACAAAATTCACTTCTATAAGCTTCTTAAAGCACAACATTTCATATTTGCATATGTAACAAGGCAAAATTAGCTCAACATTAATTACAAAAGACTGCCTTTTTCAATTTTTTTCTTTTTTTTTTTCTTTTTCATATTTGCATATTTACCTTTTCAGTGAGAGCTCTCTAAGCACAATATCAAGAATTTGAAGGGCTTCTTTAGGACCATCAGCACGCTTGCCGGCAAGAAATTGGCCCAAGTGATGTAAGTTTGCACGCGCTACAAACTTGATCACCACTTTATATACCCTCTCTCTCCTGCAAAATTTTTACCCAAAGTGAAATTTTTAGCTTAACGTAAAAATAAATCCGGCTACACTCACACGTTTATTTACTGAATACTATAACAAATTATCCAAATGTACAATTTTCTTTTTTTATGTTTCAAGCAAGCAGTAAAAAGGGGGAAATTGTACTTGGGCCCGTTTATGCTCTCGTCTTCATCAATAAGTTTAATGGTAAACTCCTTCCATGAGAAAGGAAGTTCACCAGCTGTGTACAAACTTTTCCTGCCATCATAAGCAGGCAATCTCGTCCCAAGATCAGATTCTCTGTAAATTTTCACTAGCTCTGCTATGATTGCTCGATTTATTACTTTCGACGTGACTTCGGGGGTAATAGTGACCTGTAAGCACAATAAAAATTGAAAATTAAATCAAAAAAAAAAAGAATGAAAAAACTAACAAGAACAATTTCAACAACAATTCAAACAACAAGAAAATAAG
>BKCP01006660.1:147023-195813 GCA_008636005.1 Striga asiatica | reverse complement strand
TTTTGTTTTTGTTTTTGTTTTTTTTTTTTGGTACAATGAAAAAAGGCCAGGGGCCTTAGAAAAGTGATTAAGCTAGAACACGACGGGGGTAAGAAACCCCAATAAGATCATGCTGAAGCCATGCTCCCAATCCACGAGGGGGAGACGCGACCCGATGTAACCCGACCGAAGAGGATGCCGCTAAGCTCGCCATATGATCCGCCGCAAAGTTGGCTTCCCTATGAACGTGTAGGAGCTTAACGCTCCATTCCCGATCTAAAATGCTTCGAATTGCCTTAACTAGTGCGGCATGGGTCCCATACCTATCCATCGTGCCACTAACCAATTTCGTTACACACTGGCTGTCTACCTCGGCAATGACTTGTCGGAAACCCAGCTCCCACGCCATAAGTAACCCCTGTAGAAGTCCCCATAGCTCGGCACCCGTAATAGTGCAGTAGCCAATGTTCATAAAGAAAGTGTTTTTCTTTTTAAACGACTAGTAAAGTGCACGTGCATCGCACGTGGTGTAATATTGTTTGCCGATTAAATTTAGTAAAATAAATTATTTAATTTTTAAACATATCAGTGCATAGAACAAATGAGCTTCTAATGTTTTTTTATAATGATGTCCTAATATAAAAAGAATTAAATAACATATTACATCCCCAACAAAAATATAGTTCTTAATGGAAAAAAAAAAACAAATAAACTAAATAAGGACCCAATGTATATTATAGATTTATTAAAGAGTAATTTTCTTTCATTTTGGTTTGGACGTTTTCATAAGAAACATTCATACTGTTGGAGCTCAGTACATTAATAGTATTTCAAAATTCTTCTTAATTCATTTGGCAAAAAACGTCTACTTTATTCTAACACTTATAAATATTCTGACCAAACATATAGTCAAACTTCATGATGTATGATTTTTATAAGGTATTTCTACTAACAGTTCATGAATATCTTTGTAAAATAACCAACCGCATCATTAAATTATTGATATTTTTTTGTCATTGTATAAACTACTTTATTACTATGTCCATGTAGACAAATTGGTACCTACCTCGTGGAAGCATTGCCCCACGGGGTGTGAATGAATTTCATCTCCAAATAAAATTTAACTTTCCAAAATCTTACTTACATGTACTTCTCTCGAGACGCTAAATTACTTTTTGAAATCATCAATTATATGAAAGTACGTACTGTAAATTAATTGCACATATGTTCGAGCAAAATACACAATGAGATTGTAAATGTTTCTATAAACAAAGGGGACAATTTTATTCAAACATTCAACAATGTTTTGATTAGGCTTCAACATTTTTTTTCAATGTTATTTTTTTGGAAGACAAACGAACTATATAATATATATAGTTTGCAAACCATTGATCATCTTGGTTGTTGCAATGATTTTAGTGTTGTTTATCATTATATCTTTCACATTCGCTCGAATTTACAGTACTTATGTGCCTAATAACTTCTTTAGTCCTTTTATTGTCTAATTTTTTTTGCATCATACATAATGCTTCGAAAATTTAAGATAAAGTTCCTTTTTGGACAAAAATAAAATAAAATAAAAATGAGACAATATTAAGAAACATATCATTTATTAAAGTATTTGAGAACAGAAGAATTAAAATTCTATTATATTATCATTATGATACTCTTAGTCGCTCTGTGAACTTTATTATTACGAAGTTATTATTAAAATTTACGTTATGTATTACATATCATTTGTTTAGTATTTGAGAAGAGAATAATTAGAATTTTATTATATTATGATACTTTTAGTCGTTCTGTGAACTTTATTATTACAAAGTTATTATTATAATTTAGTTTATGTATTACAAAGTTTTTATTTATTTAATTACTTAAAATTCTCGATAATATAGGATCATTATTTATGAGAACTAATATATTACTTATAAAAAGGGTAACAAATAAATAAATTTTAAGTATTTCAAAATTAAAAATTTTAATGGTAGACAATAATCAAATCTATATATATATAATAAGAATTAATATTATTTTAAAAAAGTAAGCAAAACAATAGGAAATATTAATTGCATTCCATTTTTGGTATGCTTTTTTATTTTTTTAATAAAAAAATAAGTAGCATTTAATGCTAACATAAATCATGGGATTTGTTATATAGATGTATATTTAAATTTCAAACTTTAAACAAAACATGCCTAAATATATTTTGAATTTTTTAGGGGAAAAATTTAGCAAACACGTTTAAGATTACATACAATACATATTTTTATATGTTATCTTAACATATAGGTTAATTAGTTTTATATCTAAATAATATATAAACAAATATAACAATTTTTCGTACAATACAGACAAATATATAAACAATATATTTATATACAAATATAATAAACAATACAAACAAATATAATAACTTGTCACGTGTATATTTCGTACAATGCATATATTTATATATATTATCTTAATATATAAGTTAATCAGTTTCATATCTAAACAATATATATTTTAGGAACCTAAAGATCCATAACATTACTGACGTCATGTATATTTATAATATATTGTCACGTACATTTTACTATAATTGGTAACTTTTTTAAAATTATTTGAATAACTGGAGATTGATTTGTAATTTAAATTTCAAATTCATTCAAACATTTAAAGGAAAATATCATAAGCAGATTTTTTTGATACATTTCATTTTATCTCAGCTTACATATAATCACATTCCTACCAAACATTAAATTTGCTTATATCTTCTTAAATTAATTACATCAATAAATAATATTAATATACATTACATATTTATCATTATATAACAAATGTATTACTTCTATAAGTATTATAAATAATAATGACATTATATGATAATAGATTTTTTTGATAGATTAATAATTGAGTATTATTATGATGAACCAAAATATGTAAAATTATTATTATTTTGTATTAAAAAATAAATATATATGTTAAAATATTATTTATAGTAATATAAACGGGTCAGCATGCTAATATATTGTGAAAATAAAATTTTAAAAAAAAAAGTTCTAAAGTACGGAAACCCCGTGCATCGCACGGAATTCTCACTAGTTTGTAACTAAAAAAATTAAGATTATCATATCAATTTTTAATGCCAAAAATATATTTTTATTTATGTACTTAAAAGTTCTAGTTAAAAAATATTCATCTTTAATATGTTTAAATTTCCATTAGCCAACTCCAACTGATATAGGATTAATTTTATTACTTTTTTGAATTATGGATTGAATGCGAGCTATATGCTTTCTCCTTGCCTAGTTTTACAGTTTTATTACGTAGAACATCATTCTTACCCCTTTTTTAATTGCTATAATACTATTAAAACAATTAAAGACTTTTCAACTTAGATGCATCTTGTTTGTTTTGAAAAAACTACTAATTATCATAAATTAAATAAAAATTACGTTTAATATGTTATATTTTGTATCATTATCAACAATTTTCATAATAAGTAGTTGCACGCAATATTATATATAATACAATTTTTTTCATTGATTTAGATCCCTAATTTTACTATAAGAAAAATGATGAAATTTAAAAGAAAATATATTACAGTGGAATTTTAACAGCAATCTAACAAATATTTCAATGTTATTACTTCATTTTGACTTTTTCAATGAAAATTTTATGACAAAAATACTTTGTTGGAATCATGGGTTGATCCAAACCCTCACCCAAAACATCTAGGATAAAGTATCTAACAACAATTGTGGGAATATTTTTATAATTTTAATCAAGTACCCTATTTTGAAAATAAAATAAAAAGAAAGAAAATTCATAATTAGTTATTTTACGACTCAACCAGTTATAATTTAATTCAGCTCATAATTTTATTAAAGTTATATCATAATTGCGGTATCACAACTAAAGAAAATATGATAAAAATCTAAAAATTACAATTTTACCCTCTAATTGTATTTTTTAGTCTTGGTGATAATTCTATTCACTTTTTTGCAACATAATGCTTTCTCTAACTTCAAAATATATTTTTATATCTTTTTCAGCTAATGTATGTGGAATTCTAGCTATATGTTCATAATTTATAAATTAATCAATTATATAGTCGAGTTGAGTCAACTATACTACAATATAAATTTTTTGTTCATAAAATTTTTAAAAAATATATTATATTCAATGATTTCTAATGTTAAATTGAAAAAAATTATTTTTTTTCTTAAATATTTTTCAACTTATTGTGACTATATTATTATGTTAAACTTAAAAAAATATTACGAATGAGAAAGATGACAAATTATGAGAATTATAATTGGAAACATTAAAAGGATACTTAGATACAAAAAGTATAAAAAGAAAAAAAATCTAAACATTTTTAATTCAACTATTTTTTTAACCCAATTTTAACAAACTCCACTATCATGAATATTATCAATATAATTAAATAATATCAATCAATCATTCTTACGCATCACCTCAATTTAATTCACTATTAATCAACTCACATAATTTTAACTAACCATCACTTTAAATAAAAATTCTTCTACTTTTATATCAAATCAACTTTAATTATTTTATTTTAAATATTATTTTAGTATACCCATGAACAACCATACTACCTTTTTAAACATTAACCAAAACAAACTAAAAATCTAAACAAAACTAATTTTTATATGCATTATCGAAATTTTTCAAAGAAAGTTATACTAATGAAATATCCGTTTGAAGGAATACTTGCCTTCAAATTTTGCATTGGAATATAGTATTTTTTTTATATTTCTTCTTATACATTTAAATTTGTATGTAGTAGTTTTTGTTAGTGTATATTATTTTTTCAGAAGTCACTCATTATTTTATCTCTCGATTACCCATTAATTTCTTAGTTGAGTTACATTTTTTACATTTAGTTATTAAATAATAAAAATAATTATTATTTTATATATGTAATATGATATTTATATATTATATTCCAAAACCAATAGCAAATAAAAAGTTAAAATTTAGAATAATTAATTTTATTTTTCTTAAAAAAATAAAAGTTATAACATACATGGATTAAAATACAAAGAACTATTGTTTATAACATAAAACTTATACACATAAGTAATAAGCACAAAAAATTAATAACTGCTTGACAACTCAACTCATTTACATCGATAAGTGCAAGTTTTACAAGTTTATATTTAATTTTATTAGTTATAAAATTTTTATTTATTACCTTTTTCATATTTATTAGTAAGTGTTACGACTTAATTATATTTTAATATATATATGTTTTTAATATATACATATATGTGTGTGTGTGTGTGTGTGTGTGTAAAACTTTTAGATTCGTTAATAATGCATGAAATCAAGTATAGAACTTTTTTTGTCATATGTTTTATTATAAATCAATTATTTGTATATCTTTATATTATATCATATATAATTATAATTTTATTAATATTATACACAAATGTTATTATTTATAAATTCATCAATTATAATGTCGAGCCAACTATACTGCAACGTAAAATTTTTGTTCATAAAATTTTTCAAAAATATATTATTTCAATGATTTCCTTATGATGAATTGAGAACAATTATGCTTTTTTTCTTAATTTTTTTTTAAATCATTGTGATTGTATTAATGTGTTAAAAATGTATTACAAATGAGAAAGATGATAAATTATGAAAGTATAATTTATATATTGTAATGACATATGTTATTTTGATGATATACTTTTTCAGTTAACTAAATAGTGTCTCCATTATGAAATTATTTTGGATCCGCCAATGCAATTAGCTTTCTAATGGAACTTTGATTGAAATTTTTATAATTCAATTGACAGTTTTTCTAACAGTTGAAATATGTCAGAAAAAAATTTCAACGGAAATTCACAAAACACTAATAATGGTAATTGAAATCATTAAATCCACTAAATTAACAAGCGTTGAACAATTCGACTCAAAAAACTCGAAAATTCCAGTCAGTCGGTAAGTACAAGTTTTAAAAATTTTATATTTAAATGAAAATTTTTAAATATTTTAAGTGTTAATAATTAAAATATTATTCACCTTGATATCAACTACCTAATGGTCAGGTGAAGATTCATTAACTTTATTGACTTTGTGACCAAAATTAGAAAAAACAAACAAACAAACAAATAAATGACAATTTTTGTGGGATCAACCCATTAATACGAAGGTTCACTTTATATATTAATTTTAAATAAAAGAGTTTATTTTCTTAAATAATGAAGTAATTAAATATATTGTTCACTTTTCTAGTTTGTTGGATTATGTATATTTTTCACGGTGCATGATTTCAATAAATTTTTAGGTATCTTCTCTTAAGTAACATTAACTTCGTATTTTTAGAATTATTTATTATATAGAAGTTACCACTCAATTAAGTTATCCTTTTTACCAAGATATATCGTTTGTTAAAATTGTAAATAAATAGTCGAAAATATTTAAATTCTTTATAAGTATTTATTATGTCATTTTTGTTGGATCAATTTTCCTTAAAAAAATTTTTATATATTAGAATTATAAAATATGATTATGATTTTAAATTAAAATTATATTAAAAATAAGGACTTCTTTCGAAACATTAATTATATATCCTTTCAAAGCTTTAATGTTGAGGATGATTTTTGTACCTTATCCCTTAATCTATTTTGGGCTCACCCTAGAGTGCCATTTTGAAGAAGTCAAAATTAGCTACCATCAGGTAGGTTATTTTATGCAAAATAATTTTTTTTTTTCAACAAATAGGCTACTTTCTTGCCATCTAGATGTTTTGTGGTGTTGTAATTAAATTTCCACGTTGAAAATTTTTCATAAGCCTTTTGGCGATATCTGATTTAATTTGCTTTTAAAAATAAGTTATAATAATGGTTTTTTAAGTAATTTATTTGTTAATTAAAAATATAAGATAAGATGGGTATTATTGTATTACTAATTTGCCATTAAAATATATCAAAAGTAAGGGTTTTTTAGGCAGATCATTATTTTTACAAAATCACTTGTCCTTTTCAACTTCTCATAAGCCTTTTGGCGATATCTGATTTAATTTGCTATTAAAAATAAGTTATAATAATGGTTTTTTAAGTAATTTATTTGTTAATTAAAAATATAAGATAAGATGGGTATTATTGTATTACTAATTTGCCATTAAAATATATCAAAAGTAAGGATTTTTTAGGCAGATCATTATTTTTACAAAATCATTTGTCCTTTTGTAATAGTATAGATAGATAGATAGATAGATAGATAGATAGATAGATATATATAATGCTAAAGCCAAAACAAAATTTGGATCAATCCTCTTTTCAGCGACAAAAAGGGGTTAGAAACACCTGCAAGCCAAAACTCCAGAAAGGAAATAAAAGAACTCCATAAAAAAAAATTAAAATTTAAACGCAACTGGAATTTAGTAGTTTCCATACTCATTTCCTTGTAGTTTTTCCATATTTTTTTGTTAATTTTATTTATTTTAGTAACTTATTATTAATATTGTTCTATTTGAGTTTTTATACAAAAACAGAATATTATCGAGAAAGAGCTTTTAGCAGAAATGTAGAACAAAAAAAGAAAAAATATTTAACAGCAAGATTTAAATGTCGAACATACGATAGGTCAAGGACTCATGTGGGACCAAGGAGGAATCGTTGGACCCGAGCCAAGACTAGACGTCTTGCATGGTTGGCAACCTGAAACCGTAGGACACGTAGGTGAGCCGAGTTGTGTGCTGGGTACTCGACGATCTGCACATTGGGCTACTAGCTCCAGGAAAGGGCTCTGCAACCAGTGGCCTGCTAGAACTCGCGGAATATGTAACTTTGCATTCCGACTGCCAATTGATCATTCGCCGACAAGACTTCGACAATCATACAAGAGGATTTCAAGAGCTATTCGACAATCATACAAGAGGATTCCAAGAGCCGCTGAGCACTCGCTGCGAGATTCATCTCGCGAGCACGCGAGTCGGGCCCGAAGACAGTCATGCCCATCGCCTACACTCGCTGCGAACTCGGTTTCACGAGCGCCTGAAGACAGTCGCAACCTTTGCGAGTTCAGCTTCGCGAGAACGTGAGTCGGCGCCTGACATCCACAACACTCGCTGCGAACCAGGCTTCACAAGCGCCCGAGAGAACCAGCGCCATCGTCACGCACTCGCAGCGAAACAGCGTTCGTGCTGCGCGAGTCCACCAGACGCCTGCCCACAGCAAGAACTCGCTGCGAGCCTCATTTCGCGAGCACGCGAGATGGCGCGTGAGAGAGAAGGAACGTGCACTCGCTGCGAACCACACTTCGCGACGGCGCCAACGCCGACCCGAGGCTGTCCACACTCCTTACACTCGCTGTGAAATGGTTTTCGAGACCCGCAACTTAATTATGTGGGCACCAAGTGTGTGTTTTTTAGCTATTATAAATACATTTAGCCCCTTGTGTTGGGAGCACCTTAGATTTCATGTGTCACTTTTCTACTTTAGGAATTGTTCTCTCATTTTTAGTTTTCTCTCTATTTTTATGTTGGAGCTCTATGACTCTCATTTTCCGACAACTTCTTTTTTAATTAAGTTTCAAGCTTTTTATTCCGATTCTCGTCTAGCACGTAACAGGAGAGTGGGTACTTAATTTTAGCCTCATTACTTCGTATTTGCCTCGTTTTTGCTTATGATGTTTTTCAAAGTAAATCTGGGTGTTTGTTTGATGAATGAAGGAAAGTTTGGAGCTTTTTGTTTTTGTTTCTTTTTCCAACATAAACAATTTCATAAATCGGGAGCCAAACAATGGCAATGTACCACGGGTACAACCCAACTTCGACAATTGAGAGGGCACGCATAACAGTGCGGCCTAACTGATATCAAACTAAAGAAACAGAAAAGCCTACTCCGGCAATCAAACTAGCCCAATCATCAAACTATCAATAACCATTGTCTGGAAAAAAAAACACAAAAATATATACAGACAACTCATGAAGCATGAACAACAAATACAAAAAGAAATATAACCACCGACACTTGACCTAGTTAATTCCCTTCAGATCTTTGCTAAGTTCTTAAATTGTAGACAGAAAAGTCCAGCCAATCCTGCATTGCAGATTTAATGATCCACTCCTTTGGCATCCATTGCTTCTCAAAAATCCATAAATTTCTCGCTTTCCAAAGCCACCACAATATATATGTGGACAACTGAATTCTATCTTCTGACGTATCCTTAAAGTTCATGGTAGACACCCACCACCACCATTCTTTCAAACAAATCTACTCCTGGTGAATTCTGTTCCACTGCACAGGTGCAATTGCCATGTTTGAACTGCTCTGGAGCACTTAAAAAATACATGCTCTTGAGTTTCATCATCCTCACCACACATACTGCAGACAATATCCAAATCAATACCTCTTGCTTTCAAATTGCATTTCACAGGAAGGATCTCAGAATAGCACTTCCAGATGAAGTGCTTGACTTTCCCCATCACCTTAAGTTGCCAACATTTGTTCCTTGCTTGCCTAAGTGATTATAGTAGTTAATTACTTGCTTATCTAGTATTAAAGTTTGAGACTTTGGTTAAGCTCAATCATTTAGATTTAGAAAGCTAGTATTAATTACATGAGACTTAGTGCTTGCATATTTCTCTTAGTGGTTTACATTTTTATTTCGAGTAGTGGAGACTTCGGTGACTATAAATTTCCATCTTTTCTCATTAAGCTATCGTTTTTCTTGCTTGCTTTTAATCGCTCTAATTTCCTAGTTAAAATTAGCCTTAATTCAAACTCATCCATCTTGATGAGTATGTTTAGGATATTATTTGCTATTTTTGTGACCTTGGACAATTACGTAGTGAACAAAGCTCCGAAACGTCTTCCTTGAGAGACGACCCGATGTTCGAATTATTCTGTTACCAATTATTTTCGTTCTAAACTACTCAACAATAGCCACACAAGTCATGTCATATATGTAGCATATATACATTTGTTTTTTCAAATTTGATGTATTTTTTATCTTCTTTGACGGTAATTCAATCACAACTATATATCCGAACTTTATGGCATGTTCCCTGACTTCTGAAAAAGAGTTTTGGGCACTTGGATACCACAAAATTACAAGATGAACAAGGAAATGGAAGAAGAACAGATTAAAAAACCAAATAAGTTTTTTTTTTTTAATCAAACTTGAACTCAATGTTTTAGTTTTGTTTTTATAGGATTGGAAATATGTTTAGAAACTAAATATTAGTAATCTTAGGATTGTTCTTAGATTAATTTTACTATTTGATATTGCATCCTTCATTCCTTGTTATTACTGTTTAGTTGATTTTAGCCGAGTACGATCGAAAGACACCTCGGGTCGTCTTCACGAAGGAAGGTGATTTGGAGCTTCGTTTACAAATTCGTTATAAAAAATACAAAAAGAGAAAACAAAGTCCTAAACATGCTAAACACGATGATTGGGGTTGATTTTAAGCTAATTGAAACAAAGACTTGAGAACAATTGAAATAAAGGTGCAAGCTTTAGAGAAAAGATCGAATCTTTAGTTGCACGGAGTCTCCACAACTCAATAAAACAAAAATAAAACAAAGAGAAAATGCTAGCACTAAGATCCTAGGTAATTAACACGAGCCTTCTTGTAACACCCCGTTATTTTAAAAAAAAATTCTGGACTTTTCCAAAAATCAAGGTTAAATTTTCGAAATTCATTTTTCGATTTAAAACATCGGCGTTATTCATTCATTTTCACATTATAGTTCAAGTCATGTGTGAACATTCGGGAATTCATTACTCAATTTTGCACATACGACTGATCATGCAAATCATCATAATCATTTTCATCATTACATAATCATCATCATCATAATAAACCATAACATAATCATCAGGTTCAAAAACCAATTCATCAGGTTCAACATATCCTCATAAGTTTCATTGAAAAATACTAAAACAAGTTCATCATAAAACGGAAGTATCAATAAGTCAGATCAAACGCCAGCCACCTACTCAACCTTAAATGGGGGGGGACATGAGAGTGAGCAAACCACTAGTTCACTACTATGCACATAAATCAAATATAATGGCAGATAGCATGGTAGCAACATGAACATGAATCAATAATTTATCACATCTCATATAATACTGATGTGCACACCTATAAAAGCCACTGAAGGTCGATAACCGCACACAACAATGGGAGTACATACCGAAGGTCGATAACCGCACACAACGACTTGGCCTGTCATTAGGCTTAGGGAGACTGTCTATTATTAGGCACCGTCGTAGGTCGATAACCGCACACGACAACAGGGATAACCGTTTCGAAGGTCGTAACAGCACACATCGAAGGTTACATGGGTCACACGCATACATTGGTCATACAAAATTCCCATATTTAGGTAAATCAACCAAATTCCCATATTTAAGATACTTTAATTATTCAAACCATGTGAATTTGGTTGATTTACCTAAATATGGGAATTTTGGCTGCAATATCAATTATGTGATTAGTAAAAAAATTTCAATTAAATTGTGTAATTAATTATTTAATAAGTGTTTTATATTTTTCGTGTAATTCTTTTGTGAAATGCATTATTAATATACCTAAATTACGCAAATTGTGTAAATCTGAATGATTTATTCAATCTGCAAATAATTACTAGAATTATGAAAATATCAACTAAAATAATCAATTAGGCAATTTACAAAAAACTATTCTAAATTTTTTTTGTTAATGACAGTTTTTATTTAAATATTATTTAATAATTGTTATTTATTTTTTGTGTATTTACTTACTCAAATTGTGGATAATTAAGAAAATAATTAGACCATATTTATTTACATTTTAAGATACCCTAATTACATAGTCGAGTAAATTTGGTTGATTTATTCAAGCATAATTTCTAAAATAAATGTATTAATGACATATTCTATTTAATTATTTTTTAGTAACTGTTTTTTGGGTCTTTTTTATTTTTGTCTATAAAAAATGTGGGTCTTGATTTTGTTTTGTACACTGGGGAATTAATTTTGTGGTAAAACTGAATATCATTTTTTGCATTTTGTCGATAAATTATGAAATCAAATTATTTGGTGTACTATATATTGATCCAATATACCCGCTTATAGTAAAAAATGGTATCTCAATATTTTTTTTATATTGCTAAGCATTTTACTCGATATTAATGAGAGAAAAATCTGGAGAATACTATAGTTTGTAAATGGTGCGTGGAACATATCAAATTATTTCGTATATACTTGAATCACATTGTAGTCAAATCGAATTTATGAATAAAAATTTAAAATGACACCTATTTCGAAATAATCATAATGTAATTTATTATTAGTTACTTGTACCATACGGGTCGTGTACCAATTTAAATAGACATATTTAATGTAATTTTGCACAATTTATATTTTATATAACATTCTCAACAAATTAATATATGCAAGTTGTATTACATATTAATTTCATATTATTAATTTATAAATATTATTTAATGAGTATTTTTAATTTATAAATATTAAAGAATATTTCTTACCCGTGCATCGCACGAGATTCATACTAGTCATAGAGAACATACTTAATAAAAAATAATGATTAAAGGATTTTACCAAATTTTTCGTGAATTTGGAACTCTCAAAGTTTAAAAGAAAGACTCGGAGAACGAAAACGAGGTCACGGGACCTAAAAATAATTTTCCCGGATTTTTCTCATTTTATAAAATTTTAGGAATGAGTTCGGCACAAAATTTAAGCCCTCGGAACACAAAAAGGCCAAAAATGAATGAACTAGGCCGCCTGCCCAAATATTAACCAAAGCCTGCCGCGATATGGGCCTCTTGCGCGCATGACTGGGCCGGAAACAATTGGGCTTGACGCACAAAAAGGCTGGAAATGCTGGAAACAACCGCGGGCCATGCGCGGGCCGGAACAGGCTCGCGGGCTGGAGCTGCTAACTTCACACTGGCCCCGCGCGGGCTGGACGGCCCGTGCGTGTTCTTCGGCTGGGCCACACAATGGGTCTCTGGGATGGGTCTTTGGGCCGTGAAAGGATTGGGCCGCGACAAAAAAAAAACAGAAAATACAAAGAGAAATTTACACGTTTTGCCTTCCATAAACTAAATAATATCAATTATACGACCTGACAATATTTTCATCATAAGTACGTGATTTAACAATTAAAATAAAAATTAGTCCGGTTAAGCTTGGCCTAATTAATCGTTAAGTCCAATTAATTGCATATTTAATTCTGACATTGGTGGTGATGGGTCTACTTCCAGATCTGGAGTAAACCGGTGGTTATGAGCTCAGATTTGCTTGAACCGTCTCAAAACCGTTGCTAGACCGCAAGAATACCTGCAAAAACTCAACGCCGGAGGTGTTTCCGGCGTAGAGCCTCCGACGCTCAAGTCAGTATGTGAGTGATGAAGAGAGGCTGCGCAGCAGCTATGGGGGAGAGTGGAGTGAATGAGAGTTAGGGTTTGGGTTACCTCGCCTCCTTTATATAGGAGTGAATACTTACTTGAAGTGCCCAAAATGCCCAAGTCGGTGGACCTGGAAGGTCCAAAATGCCCCTGTCGATTCGTCTCCCCTTTGTTGCTGAGTCATCGCAAGATTCCTTCTTATCCTTGGTAATACGTAGAGCTTTGGTTATGTTGCAAGTGTGGTGAATCGTCTTCATCCCTTTGATCTTTGAGATATACAGAGTCGACCTCGAGAATTAGGAGGTCGACTTACGAATATACACGGTTTCGGAGGTTACACCTGGTTTAACTCTCTGTGGTGGTCGGCTCGTAGAGTCGTCATGAGGAAGTCGACTAGTGGAAGTCGTCCTAGAGTATCTGGATGGTTATGAGTTGCATTCTTGATGTCCTTCTGGTATAAGGTCGACTAGCAGAAGTCGATAGCTGGAAGTCGACTTGTGAGAGTCGACTAGAACAATTTCCGCCTCTTCTACCGTTTTCGGTAAAGTCGACTTCAGGGGAGTCGACTTGAGCATGTCGACGAGTCATCTCGACGTGAGTCGTTCAAGTGGCTCTCCGGTCGAGTAGAAAGCCTCATGGACCGAGTTATCCTTATGTGACTATATCATCTAGTCCCCCCCGAAAATTACTCTAAACAGTTGACTGTTTAAGAGTAAATTTGGTAATCGACTTCTCTTATTAACTGTACCCGTTCTTCGTTCCTTGACATCAAAGTTCTACCCTTGTGGCCGTTTGATGCTGTAGTGGTCTCATCATTGTCTTCTGGATAATTCTGACAACCTGACACCTTTTCAAATTTCGAATTTCAAATTTGTAATTATCACGTCACTTTAAGTCTGCCGCCTCGCCTTCCGCGCTTCGCTAGGGATCGTCAGATCGGATCATGATCCAACGGCTGACAATCATTTGCTCCCTCTATAAGTATTCCCCTATTTTTTGAGAGAGTACTTTTCTGCACTCTTGCTCTCTGAACTTTCTTGAACCTCCTCTTTGCTTTCCGTGCTCTCTGCTCTCCGGCGCTTCTCTCTCCGGCGACTTCAGATTTCCAGGATTCCGACAACAATCATGTGTAAGTATTCCGATTTCTCAACTCATGTTACTTTTTGTTTTCTATAAACTATCATAATTTTTCTGGGTTTCCTGCGCTCCCAGACTTGTGTTCTTAGGCGTTAGTTGAGTGATTCTTCGCGAATTGCGTTAGATCTTCTTTTCCTGGACCTTCCCTTAGATTTCTTGTTTATCCCAATCTCGTCTTCTATTGACTTTTAGTATCGAGTTGATTTATGCCCCTTTGGTTGATTTAGGCTTTGGACCTTCTTGACCTTCTTCGCTCTTGCTCGCTCATCGTTGTTAGGACGGATGTTGTATTCTCGTTACCCCCTTTGCTTCGAGGCCATCCCTTCGTGGTTATTCCTCGGCTCGACTTTTATCGATTTCCATAAGTCGAGTTACTCATTGGTTATCCCTTTCTTCGCTCTGTACTAACTTCGCCTTTACTGATCTCGATTCTTCTTTTTCATTTGTCTAGATTCTGACTCCGACTCTTCGTCCGATACTATCGAGCGCTTGATCGACGCCGGTCCTCAATTGTCCGATTCTGTTCAAATAGTTGGTTTCAAACCGGCCGATCAATCACCGAGTTCCCATTCGGATGTATCTTCCTTTGGTATCGACCAGGACGCTTACCGGCAAGCGTGGATGTCGGGGGTCTTGGCTGAAAACCCCGAGTCTTCCCAAGCCAAAAAATCTCCTCGTCTTGACCTCATTCCCCGAGGTATTCCCCTTAGGATCTTAGATTTTCCTGTATATAGGACAAGTCCTTCTTCTTTACCCATAATCGTTCCTCTTCTCGAGGCTCGAGATGTTGTTTCAATAGCATGTCCTTTAGCTAAATTAGCTGTTTTAAATCCGTTTTGTTATGCCTCTGCAGCCGAGGTCGAGGGCTTCAGAGCGTACAGCGGTCTTCCTGCCGACTGGGAATTGGCCGTTCCCAAACCGACTGACGATTATGATAACCCTCCACCTGGTTTTTATACCTTCTTTATCGACCAAGTGCTGTTCGGTCTTCGTTTTCCTATTCAACCCGAACTTCGCGCTATTAGTGATCTCTACGATGTACCCATAAATCAATTTTCTCCTAATGCGATTCGCATCATGATCGCTTTTATTGTAGTTTCTAGAATAAAACTTAGATATTTCTCTCCGGAGTTTCTTTTTCACTGTTATAGCTACCGATTCATAAAAGACGCCCATTGCTTGGGTCGTCGCGCCGGCGTCACTTTTCTTGACGACCTTTCCTCGAACGTTACTAAGTGGAAGTCGAAGTTCGTCTTTATTCGACCTGCTTCCGGTCAATATCCATACCCGAACACTTGGATTACTTCCAAGGTCAAACAAAATAAACGGCCTCAGTGCCCCAAATTCGAGTCGATGTTGACCGAGCTTAATAAATACACCTATATGGCTCGCCCGCTGATCAAGGAGTTATCTCTCTTTAACCATGTCGGTCTCGTTGTCGACGAGAGTCTTCCTCGTCTCGACGATCCTCGTAAGTGATTTTCGAGTTTTCCCTATTTTAAGTCTATGCTGTGTCTGATACTTAATGCTCGTTTTGTAGATTCCGTTCTCGCTCGGTTCGAGAAATCGACTGCAGCCCGACCCACCCCTCCGAAGAAGCCTGAGTTCGTTTCAGGGTCAGGTGCAGGAGAGACGGCGGCCGAGACGGCTGCCGCCCAGAAATCAAAGATTGTACCCCCGCCTTCGGGGAGTCGGAAGAAGGCTTCGGGCTCGATTCCCCGAAAGCGGGCTCAAGATGCCGGTGACGCCACCCTTGTCCCTGGTTCGCTCAAGCGCCAGAAGACTAAAGACAAGGGTAAGGCCGTCGAGCAGACTCCTCCTCCTGGCCAGCTCGAGACGGTCACCCTCGAGAGGCCCTCCCGACTTTGGGATCACCCCCATCCTCATGAAATCGCTCAGTACTTCGACTCCATCATTCCCGCTGCCGACAAGGCCCGTGCCGACCGTGATCCTTACGATCGTGCTAGTCGCGCGCTCCTATGTCTCTCCCGGGTAATTTATCCTTTCATTCAGTTGATTATTTCTACTTTAGTTTGTAACCTTTTCTGATTTCATTTACTCGTGGTTTCAGTTCATGGCTTTTATTATGCCCTCTCTCGTCGAGGACACCGCCTCGCCTGACTCCAACGTCCGTGCTTACAAGAAGAAGTACGAGGATCTGCTCCTCGAACTTGAGAAGAAAGACGACGATCTCCTCGCAGCAAACGCCCTCGTTGCTAAACTTAAAACTGAAAAGGCTGCGGCTCTTTCAAAGGTTGACCAGCTGCGAGCCGATCTGGAGAAGGCCGCGGATGACGCCTTGGTCGAGAGGGAGGCGGGTGTTCTCGAGGGACGCAGGACCTTTCTCAAGTCCCCAGTCGGCTCCGTTTTCTTAGAGCATTATCGACAAGAAACTGTCAACCTCTTCTGCAACTCCCCTGCTTTCCTCGACAAACTTTGTCCTGCTACCCTCCAGTACTTCAACTTTACTTTCGATGCATGGGAGAAGGCAGCAAAGGGTACGGAGTGCGAGGGCCGGCTCGACCGAGAGGAGGTCAACAAAACTCTCCCCTTCCCCGTCGGCTATGTGGGCGATGCGACCCTTCCTCCTGACTACCCGTGGTGGTCCGGTCTCGAGGCTAGGGCTATTCGTAAGGCCGGGCTGAGTGGTCGTCTCGAGGTTCCTCCCGCCCCCTTGGCTGGTCTGACCGAACTAGTCGGGCCAAGTGGAGCGGATGATGTGGAGTCTCCCGACGTTGGGGATCGGGAAGAGTCGGCCGGGGCTGGGGGAGTCGAGGAGGTGAGAGATGCCGGTAGTGATGATGCTGAGAAGACTCAGACTGTCGCAGCCGAGGATGATGGTGAGGCAGAAAAATCCGATGCTGAGTCTTGAAAAATTGTTTTGTTGTCCTTATTTATTTTTGTTTTTGTTTTTTTTTTAAGAAGATTATGAAGATATGTCGTCTCGACCTATTTTCAAGATGTGTAAAGGTCGGGGCGACACGGAATGTAACAGATTTCGATTATCAATGCTACTCCCTTTCTCCTTGTTTTTGCATTACTTGTATTTCGAATTATCTTGCTACTATTTCCCGTATGCTCTTCCCAACCCTTCTTGCGAGCTGGTCTAAGTCGAGCAATGATTTGAATAGTTAGCTATGAAACGTAAGTTATTCAACTCGCCTCCTCCCAACCCTTCTTGCGAGCTGGTCGAAGTCGAGCAAGGATTTGAACAGCATCGTGGCTGTGAAACGCTTAAGTTTTTCAACTCGTCTCCTCCCAACCCTTCTTGCGAGCCGGTCGAAGACGAGCAAGGATTTGAACAGCTTCGTAGCTGTGGAACGTTTAAGTTTTTCAACTCGTCTCCTCCCAACCCTTCTTGCGAGCTGGTCGGAGACGAGCAAGGATTTGAACAGCTTCGTAGCTGTGAAACGTTGTTTTTCAACTCGTCTCCTCCCGACCCTTCTTGCGACCTGGTCGAAGTCGAGCAAGGATTTGAACAGCATCGTGGCTGTGAAACGTTCAAGTTTTTCAACTCGTCTCCTCCCAACCCTTCTTGCGAGCTGGTCGAAGTCGAGCAAGGATTGGAACAGCTTCGCAGCGTGTTGGTAAACGCGATAATGACATTGTGTATGCCGATTTCATGAGATGTGTAATTTATTTGAGAATTTACAACTTCGTAGTCGTGTTAGTCGACTTCGTAGTTGAAGGCTTCGTAGCCTGCTCGAGATTCCGCTCGAGAATTTTACAACGTCGTAGTTGTGTTAGTCGATTTCGTAGTCGAAGGCTTCGTAGCCTGCTCGAGATTCCGCTCGAGAGTTTTACAACTTCGTAGTTGTGTTAGTCGACTTCGTAGTCGAAGGCTTCGTAGCCTGCTCGAGATTCCGCTCGAGAATTTTACAACTTCGTAGTTGTGTTAGTCGACTTCGTAGTCGAAGGCTTCGTAGCCTGCTCGAGATTCCGCTCGAGAGTTTTACAACTTCGAAGTTGTGTTAGCCGACTTCGTAGTCGAAGGCTTTGTAGCCTGCTCGAGATTCCGCTCGAGAATTTTACAACTTCGAAGTTGTGTTAGCCGACTTCGTAGTCGAAGGCTTCGTAGCCTGCTCGAGATTCCACTCGAGAATTTTACAACTTCGTAGTTGTGTTAGTCGACTTCGTAGTCGAAGGCTTCGTAGCCTGTTCGAGATTCCGCTCGAGAGTTTTACAACTTCGTAGTTGTGTTAATTGATTTCATAATCGTTGGAAAGTTAGTCGGCGTTATAGCCGCGTTGAAAAATTTAATTTTTCATGCAAACATATTGAAGTCGACTCATAAATGTAAGAAACATCATTGAAGCATAAACAAATTCATTTCATCATTGAATTCAATTCAGACATCGTTCGGTACAAAAAGTAATTCGAAATATTGCCTTAAGCGTAAAAGCGTTTGAGATGGATCACGTGCCAGGATCGCGGGAGTTGTCGACCTTCTCCGTCTTCGAGTTCATACGCGCCCCTCTCGAGCACCTTTGTGATGGTGTAGGGCCCTTCCCAATTAGCTTCGAGCTTGCCGACATGTTTGAGGGCGTCGGCTCGTTTGAGGACGAGGTCCCCCACTTGGAATCGTCTGGTTCTGACCTTTTTGTCGAAGGCTGCTCGCATTTTCTGTTTGTACTCGACGGAACGTACCCAGGCTTCCTCTCGGCCCTCCTCAATTAGGTCTAGGGCTTCTTCCATCATTTCTTCATTTTTCCTTTCCTCATAGAACTTTGATCTGTGAGAGTCGAGGCCGACTTCAATCGGCAGTAGTGCATCCATCCCGTAAACCATGTGAAATGGGGATTGTCCCGTCGAACTTTTTGGAGTCGTCCTGTAAGCCCATAGGACTGTTGTTAACTCGTCGACCCAAGCGCCCGATGCTTTCTCCAGTCGTTTTTTCAGTCCTTGGAGGATGGTTCGATTAGTCACTTCGACTTGCCCGTTTGCCTGTGGATGTGCAACTGACGCAAATCTCTGTTTAATTCCCATGTCGAGGCACCATGCTTGGATCCGTTTTCCTTGGAATTGAGTTCTATTGTCTGAAATTAACACTTTCGGAATTCCAAATCGGCAGCAAATATTGTTGAACAAGAATTGTATCATCTTTTCTTCGGTGATTCGTGCTAAGGGTTCCGCCTCGACCCACTTACTGAAATAGTCGACTGCGACCACCAGAAACTTTCTTTGTCCTGTCCCCATCGGCAACGGTCCTACCAAGTCGATTCTCCACTGAGCAAAGGGAATTGGGGAGTTGATCGTCGTCATGTACTCTGCCGGGATACGAGTGATTTGGCCATGGCGTTGGCACTTTTCGCATTTCTGGACTAACTGCTCGGCTGCTGCTCGAATTTTGGGCCAATAGTATCCTGCTCGCAGAGCTTTGCTAGTTAAAGCTCGAGATCCGATATGTGCCCCGCAACATCCTTCATGGATTTCTTTTAGGACATGAACACCTTCCTCTTCGGACACACACCTCAAATATGGTCCGACTACCGACTTCTTGTAGAGGATCCCGTCGACTTCAAAATATTTGCTTAAATATCGAGCCGTCTTTTCCGCCTCTTGTTTGTCTCCTGCCAGGATTCGACCCTTCATGAGTTCTTGAATCGACTTTCTCCAATCATCTTTCTCGTCAACTTCCATAGCTTCACTTAGGACGCTTCCCTCGAGGTGCATCGTGGTGATGTGATTTCCCACTTTTCCTTCATTTGAGCTCGCAATTCGTGCGAGCCAATCGGCTCGTTTATTCTCTTCTCGGGGAATCTGTGTTAATTCGAACTTCTCTAAGTCTTGTATCAAGCTCTGGATTTCATCGACATATTTCATCATCCTCTCTTCCTTAACTTCACAATTTCCCAACACCTGTCCGATGACGAGCTGTGAGTCGGAATGTGCTGCGATTTCCGTTGCTCCGCCACCAATCGCCAGTTGTATCCCTTTGATAAGTGCTTCGTATTCGGCTTCATTGTTTGAGGCTTTGAATCCCATCCTGATGGCGAAGTCAAGTTGCTCGCCTTCGGGAGACACTAGAACGACTCCCAGACCAGATCCTTTGGCCGCAGAGGATCCGTCGACATGCATTATCCATTTCCTCTCCTCTTCTTTGGTTCCTTCTTGAATAAAATCGGCCAGAGCCTGGGCCTTAATGGCGCGCCTCAGCTCGTACTTGATAGAATACTCGCTTAGCTCGACTGCCCATTTCACGAGTCGACCCAAAACCGTGGGTCGACCCAATGTTTCTCCCAACTGAAAGTTTGTTCGCACTACTATCACATGGTTCAGAAAGTAAGGTCTCAATTTCCTAGCCGTTATTACTAGTGTCAAGGCAGCTTTCTCGACTTCTGGGTATCGCGCCTCTGCACCCTGGAGCACTCGACTCGTATAATAAATCGGCTGCTGGGAACTTCCATCTTCTCGCAACAACACTGAGCTTAGAGTGAATTCCCCCACTGAAATGTATAAGATCAACTCATCGCCGGGCTCCGGTTTGGTTAACAAAGGTAGTTCGCTCAGGAATTCTTTCAACTTTTCAAAGGCCTTCTGTGCCTCATCACCCCATATAAAAGTCGTCGTCTTCTTTAGTAATTTGAAGAAAGGGAAACTCTTTTCGGCTGCTCGGGCAATGAACCTGCTTAGACCCGCAATCCTTCCCGTTAATACTTGGACTTCTCTAATGCTTCGCGGTGGAGCCATGTCGAGTATGGCCTTTACTTTATCTTGGTTCACCTCAATTCCTCGTTCCGTGACCACGTAGCCCAGAAATCGTCTTGCTCTTACTCCAAAGGCGCACTTGCTCGGGTTCAACTTCATCCCAAATGCCCTAAGGGTGTTGAAAGTTTCCCTTAAGTCGTCTGGGTGTGAAGTCGAGGATTTACTTTTCACCAGGATATCGTCAACGTACACTTCCATATTCCGGCCGATTTGAGGTTTGAACATCCGATCCATCAAACGCTGGTAGGTTGCTCCTGCATTTTTGAGGCCAAAGGGCATGACGACATAGCAATATGTCCCTTTGCTCGTCATAAAACTTACTTTACTCTGATCCTCCGGCGCCAAAAGAATTTGATGGTATCCCTGCGATGCGTCCATCATGCTTAACAACTCGCAGCCAGCTGTTGAGTCGACTAGCTGGTCAATTCTAGGCAAAGGATAATGGTCTTTAGGGCACGCTAGGTTCAAGTCCCGAAAGTCGATACACATACGCCATTTGTTCAATGCCTTCCTCACCATAACTGTGTTAGATATCCATTCGGGGAATTGGATCTCCTTGATGTGTTTGGCCTTCAGCAACTTATCCACCTCGACTTCGATTGCTTTGTCGATTTCGGCGTCGTGGTGCCTGAGTCGCTGCTTCATAGGTTTTCTGAGGGGGTCGACATTGAGTTTGTGTTCCATTACCTCTAGGTCGATTCCAGTTAGCTCTTCAGGCGAGAAGGCGAATATATCCCTGAATTCCTTCAACAATCCCACCAACTGTTCTCGTAACTCGTCCTCCAATTCTCTCCCGACTTTGGTGGTTTGGTCCTTTGATTCTCCTATTTGAATCTCCATCAGTTCGCCATGGGGCTCAAGGTCACTCCCTCTCGGCCTTTTCTCACTCGTCATTGGTCTCTTGCCCTCTTTGACCTCAGTTCGTTGATTGGTTTTGACTGCGATTTGGTAGCATGTTCTTGACAACTTTTGATCTCCTCGAGCTTCTCCCACTCGATCTCCTACGGGAAACTTCAGCTTCATGTGATAGGTCGACACAACTGCTTGAAATGTGTTGAGCGCTGGTCTCCCCAGAATCACGTTATAAGCCGACTCGACATCAACCACAACAAACCTCACCATTTTGACTTTCCTCAAGTCACCTTCCCCTAGGACGACAGCGAGCATGGTTTCTCCTAGGGGAGCGACTTCCGAGCCATTGAATCCGAAGAGCGATGTATGCAGCGGCGTTAGCTCAATGTCCAGCTCCATCCTTCTGAGGCATTCATAAAAGATTACGTTCACTGAACTCCCTGTGTCGACAAACACCCTTTGCACTTCGTATCATGATATCTACGCCGTTATCATCAAGGCGTCGTTATGCGGTCTCTCGACTTCACCCATATCTGCCGGTCCGAAGTTCATCACTGGTCCACTTTCCTCGACCTGCTGCACCTCGACTTTCGCATATCGGCCTCGAGCATACGCCTTTCTTGCCCGATTGGAGTCTCCATCAGTCGACCCTCCGAAGATTTTGGTGGGAGTTCCTCCTTTTCCGGCGATCTCGCCCTCTTGCGAGGGCTCTTACTTCGTTCTCGTCTCCTGCTCGTCTTCTCTCGGTCTTTGTATATAAACTCCTTCAAGTGACCTGCCTTTATCAATCTTTCAATCTCGTCTTTCAAGTGTCGGCAGTCGTCAGTGTTGTGCCCATAGTCTTTGTGGAATCGACAATATAGGTTGCTTTTGGGCTTCAAAGGTCCATCTTTCCTCGTCCGCGGCCATCTTACCACATCGTCGCGGATTTCCCTCTCCATAACTTCCAGAATTCTCGCATGGGGAGCCGACAAAGGTGTGTATTGGGTTGGTCTCCATCCCCTAGACCTGCCTTCACCCCTATTAGCCCTCGGGGATCCCCTTCTATCTCCTGTCGACTGACCTTTCTTTTCCTTCTTGTCGTCTCGACTGTCGGTTTGAGACATCTTCACGCTTTGCAAGTAGTCGGCCTCGGCCTTCTCTACGTTCATGTATTTGGCACATCTGCCCAGCACATCGTCGAAACTCCTACCAGGTCGTTTGGCCAAGGAGTTCTTACACAATCCTAGTAGCAGTCCTCTCGTCAATCCTCCCGATTTGATTTCCTCTGTCGCTGTGGGGCATTCGACGCACGCCTTGGTAAACCTCGCCACATATTCTCGCAACGACTCGCCTTTCTTCTGTTGCATGCTAATTAACGAGAGGTAAGATTTCTCTTGCACCCTCACACTTGCAAATTGGTTAAGGAAACTCGAGCTGAATCCATCGAAATCCCGAATCGACCCTGCTGGAAGTTGATGAAACCAGTCTTGGGCCGACCCTGTCAAAGTCGTCAGGAAGGCGCGACATTGTACTGGGTCGCTGTAACGATGAAGCACGGCCATATTTTCAAAGCTCCTCAAATGTCGAGATGGATCTGTGGTACCGTCATACCATATGTTCAACTCCCTGAAGCCTTTGGGTAAGTCGGCTCTTAGGATCTGCTGTGAGAATGGGTGTCCTTTTGCTCCTCTACTCTTCCTCCCGTCGACTCGAGCTTGCAAGTCGCGAACCTGTGCCAGCAGTTGTTCTAACGCTCGTCCCTCGCCTGTGGATTAACAGTTCGAACGGAGGACTCCTCTTCATCTACCCTTCTGTTCTGTTGTACATTCGACTGGGCTTGTTGCTCGCCGCGCGGCTGCTGCTTGACTCGAGGGGGGTACTCGGCGCGGGGCTGGTGCTCGACTCGAGGTGGGCACTCGACCCGAGGCTGCTGTTCAACTGGCGCTATCTGCTTCATCTGGGCTGCCACAGCTTCAGTAATCATCTTTTGCATCTCACTCCTCGTCATTGTCAGAGTCTGTTCCTCGACGCGAGGTTGTGTCTGTTCCGGAACCTCCTGTATCTGTTTTCCCTCGCGTCGAGAGACCTCCGTTGGCTCCTTCTCCCCATCTGGGTTAGGGTTTTGACTTGTTCCTGCTTGGGTCAACACTTGTGGTTTCACGCCGGTTGGAGTTACAGGCGTCTCTCCGCCCAACGTCAGTCCTGGTGGTGGAAGTCCTCCGAAAGGTGGCATTCCCATCATCTGCATTACGGGGTGTTTGGTGGTGGAGAGCGGCGGTAACCTCTTGTCCATCCACGTCCCTCTAAACTCCTCGCTCAAATTCCTCTGCAAGCCTTCCTTCTCCGCCATCAGCAAACAGATCGGAGCTGGGTGTGAAGCTCTTCCTTCCTTTAAGAACTCCCCACAGACGGCGCCAAATGATGGGTCTACTTCCAGATCTGGAGTAAACCGGTGGTTATGAGCTCAGATCTGCTTGAACCGTCTCAAAACCGTTGCTAGACCGCAAGAATACCTGCAAAAACTCAACGCCGGAGGTGTTTCCGGCGTAGAGCCTCCGACGCTCAAGTCAGTATGTGAGTGATGAAGAGAGGCTGCGCAGCAGCTATGGGGGAGAGTGGAGTGAATGAGAGTTAGGGTTTGGGTTACCTCGCCTCCTTTATATAGGAGTGAATACTTACTTGAAGTGCCCAAAATGCCCAAGTCGGTGGACCTGGAAGGTCCAAAATGCCCCTGTCGATTCGTCTCCTCTTTGTTGCTGAGTCATCGCAAGATTCCTTCTTATCCTTGGTAATACGTAGAGCTTTGGTTATGTTGCAAGTGTGGTGAATCGTCTTCATCCCTTTGATCTTTGAGATATACAGAGTCGACCTCGAGAATTAGGAGGTCGACTTACGAATATACACGGTTTCGGAGGTTACACCTGGTTTAACTCCCTGCGGTGGTCGTCTCGTAGAGTCGTCATGAGGAAGTCGACTAGTGGAAGTCGTCCTAGAGTATCTGGATGGTTATGAGTTGCATTCTTGATGTCCTTCTGGTATAAGGTCGACTAGCAGAAGTCGATAGCTGGAAGTCGACTTGTGAGAGTCGACTAGAACAATTTCCGCCTCTTCTACCGTTTTCGGTAAAGTCGACTTCAGGGGAGTCGACTTGAGCATGTCGACGAGTCATCTCGACGTGAGTCGTTCAAGTGGCTCTCCGGTCGAGTAAAAAGCCTCATGGACCGAGTTATCCTTATGTGACTATATCAGGTGGCAATTTAAAAAAAAAAAAATTACACACAAATAAACTCCTCTTACAAGATTATCGGAAAATGTGATTTACTCTCCATCTTTACACTCAACCGTCCAAAAAAAAGAACTGAAAATTTGCATCTCTCTCCAAATCTCGAATCTAGTGCATAGAACATCCCTCTCCAAAAAAACTTCATCTCTCATTCAAACAATAAAAATAAAAGACCTCCATGGCAGTGAAATTGATCTTCTTCCAAGTCTCTATGCAATTTTTTTTTTCTCGCGGTTGGCGCACGGCGGCGGGCTAAATTCTGGATTTCTACTCGATGTAGATTGTTGTTATGGGAACGCTGGGTATGACAAGAAGTGCAGCTATGCGGGTCAGGCACGGGCCAACATGATGATCTCTCCCGGGTAAGGGGGGCAGAAAAAAAAGGGGGAAAAAGGGAAAGGATTTGCACGTTTGTTTGGAGATCAAGTTGTTGGATATGCTGTAAAAGCTTGGCTTTCAGATATGAACAATTTCATTTTGATCTGGCAATCATGTTACGGTCAAAGTACATATGCTTGCAGTTTATTTATTTATGCAATCATACTCCTTGTCTTACATTGAGATAGTGTGGTTCGTGGTGTCTCGAACAGAAAGGTCACCTATTGGTTCCTTGTAAGACTAAATTATTTGTTCACAGTCTAGACTGGCAGTNATGTTTATCTAATGTTTATTTTTAGTATACATTGTTGTTGTATGAAGAACCACATGTATATCTAATGTTTATTTTTAGTATATAAGTTGTTTTATAGCAAATTGACCAACTTTATATTCTAAAACTTGTTTGATTATGCACATGTTTATCTAATGTTTATTTTTAGTATACATTTATGTTGTTTCATAGCAAAATTTTCAAGATATCTACTAAACTCTGTCTTTGTCATCATCAAACATAAGAACCAAGATTTTCTTAAGCCGAACAAAACCTCGACCTCGATTCGCCCGATACTCGACAACCAGGATCTAATGTACATGATCCAGGTCAGCATCGTCCGTGTAATCTAAGAAAATTGAGTTAGTGGAAAGTTGATCGTGAAAATATGTTCAGATATACTGTATATATACATAAGATAAACAACATGTAAATTATCCGTAGAGTTATACATAAGATAAACAACATATAAACAACACAAACGAGATAAAACATAACATACAATTCAATCTCATAATATATACTATTTGTTTGCTAACATATCTTTTAAGATATGTTTGCTAACATATAAATAAATAGTATATATTACGTATATCTTGAAACATGATATATACTTTTGTAAACTGAAGTATATTACTTGTATTTGTTTATTTATCTCCATCATTTTTATATATAGAACATAAACGTTAAATAAACAAAAAAAAAAAAATATCAGATCACACATAAGCATAATAAGCTATACTGAACATAAACGATAGGTAAACAAAATATTATCACACACAAGCCATTGACGAATATATTGATTTTATTTGACAAATATTTGCTTTCTCAGACAAACATCAAATCAGTGTCAAAACTCAGATAATCCGAACTGAAATCCCCCCCGTCACAGTTACGTGGCCGTAAACAGAGCCCATCTCACCACTGCCAAAGCACATTCCTTCTGAAATCCCGGTCTTGTCGTACTTCCATACGCAGAACTAAGTACCATCGACAACAATAATAGTTATACAATGATTCCACGATTTAACTGAGACACATTAATACTTTTATCCTTCGACCACAACTCCAACTGATCTGAAGTTGTTTAATTTCAGTTTATCTTCCGTATATTTTACTGTTTTCAACATAGTATCTACAGAATGTTCGGCGAATCATCTGTAAAAACCATCGTCTTCCGAATCTTCTCGTGCCGTGTCCAAACGTCCTAATGGCTAATGCTGCTATAAAAATTAAAACCACCCAATAATCTCGTACCTGATCACCATAAAAATATAGATTAAACATGAATATACCTCAGTGTTCATGAACCATAACCAGATTATGAATCAATGCAACACAATGAAAGCTCAAATTAAAAAAAAATAAAAAATAAAAACACACTATAATTTCGTAATTGATCACTAAAAAAATAAATAAACATGAGTATACCTTCAAGAGTTTTGGCTCAGCGGCTATTTCATGATCAATTTCACAAACAAGACAATCGAATTTTTTTTCAACTAATCGGTGTGCTTTATTTTTATTTTTATTTTTATTTTTTTTTTCGGACTGCAAGAACTCGTTCAATTGTAATTCCCGTTTCGAAATCTGAATTCGTGATTACCTGAATTACAGGAATCATAATCGGCATGTTTCTTTCTTTCTTTCTTTTTTTTGGGGGGGAGAAATTCTGTTTTGTATGCGTTGATTTCAGTCTCTTGATGCCATGATCTTTTTTATGGAGAGAGAAAAGGATAAGGTAATATGAATCGTAATCTCAATCTCGTATATATGAAATATAAATCACAAACTAATCTTCTTTTGCTTAATTTTTGTACGAGCCGTATATATGTAAATATATACATAAGGGGATTCATGTATGTAATTTTCCCTTATATTAAAAGTAAAAGTTGAAGCTTTGCTTGGCCATTAAACAAATTGATAAAAAATGTAATATTAAAATTTAGAATGTGCAATACACATGCACAGATGTAAATGAAATACGAAGAAATATATATTTTCACCCCACTCTAAAGATAAATTTAGTTTTTCAAACTGTCAAATAATAAGTTAATTTTTTCACCTCAAAGTACGAAACAAATTATGCGATAAACANAAGAACAATAAATTCAGAATTCGAAGGTTTTATAAAACCGGGTTTTTGTCTCAGAAAACGAAACGACAAAATGGCTCGAAAATAACGAACGGCAACGACGACGGCTGGGAAACTAATAAACGAAAGAATTTACACGAGAATAATACACAGCAGGAACAGGACTTGATTTTCATAATCGAGAGTTCAATTCCACGATAAAATTCACGAAAGACTAAACGAACAAATCGAAATATACGAACCGATACGTAAACCGACCATTCGACAAATATCAATTTAGCGAGCATGAAATAATCCGACCAGAAAATAAATACGACTATGAAAACAGCGGTGATGGTTTCGCGGGGAAGACAGGCCTGCTGCAATTGGTTTGCTGTGACAAGGTCACGTGGTCGGGCTGCTATGTGCGAAGGATGGAGGTTGACGGAGCTGCTCGTAAGGACGCCGGCGGCAGGACTCTCACCGGACTGGAGCGACAAACAGACGGTGAAAGGATCTTCNAAGCTGCCGCGTGGAAGATGAGGGAATAGAATCTGATGAAGGAAAATTTCCTCTGCCGAGATATAAGAGACGAGAGAGAGTGGAACGTGGGAGAAAATCTCACGAAATCCGAACAGTTTCTGAGATGGTGAAGGAGATGACCCGGTCTCGTGCACGCGAGGAAAAGAAAGAAATAAAAGGTTGGGACATTTAATTCTAAATGTACCTAAGGTTAATATTAAAAACAGGGTAAGGCTACAATCCCGTTATGGAACCATTCCGTTGGGATTTGTAACCGTTAGATCAATTATCATTGACGGTTACTTGATGATCTAACGGTTACAATCCCAACGGAATGGTTCCGTAACGGGATTGTAGCATTTTCCTTAAAAACATTGGGCCACAAATAATCTATATATATATATGAAACTGAAGCAGCTGGAATTTTCCCTCCAAAACTATATTAATTACTAGAAATAAATTTTACCAACTTTTATGTAAAATTTTCATCAAAAACTACATTTACTACATTGAAATAAATTTTTATCAATTTCTATGTATGATTTATCAATAAAAAAATATTTGTTACATATGAATAAATAATTTGTATTCATAATTGTATTGGAATTTGCACTCTAATTTCTCTTGGCTAAATAAATGCTTCAACTACTTATATGACCATGAAATGAATTTTGTTAATTTATGTGTATTATTTATCATTCAAACAATATCATAATTATTTGTTATAAATAAATACTTATTTTAGTCATAATCAATTATTGTACAAATTTCAGTTAAATATTTTTATGCCTTGTGAGTGACATAATTATTTGTAAAAAATAATATTTAATACTATACATAATTATTTATTATGAATTCTTATTCCAATATCCCACTTATTATTTGTCTCTCTTCCCATTTGTGAGTATGAGTTCTTTTCCTTATATATTATATTTTTTCTTATAAAAATAAATTATCAATCTCATTTAATTAATCATTAAAATATTTTTTAAAGTAAATTTTTTTATTTAAAAATCATTCATTTTAATATATGTTTTTATTTATTTTTGAACATCAAACACAATATTAATTTTTTCCGTTATATTCGGAATATTTCAAGGTAAAATAGAAAAAATAATAACTAATACAATATCTGCATGTAATATAATAAATAAATAATTTTATAGTTTTTAATTCAGTATCTATATTGCATATATATAGATAAACTTTTAGATTTGATATGTCAATTTATAATTCTATGTTGTTTATTTTAACATACACATGTTCAATGTTAACATATAAATATCTAAGAGCATCTCCAATGTGAGATGTTGACTTAATAAAATGTTAGCCACATCATCAAGTTATAAAGTGATTACAAAAATTAATCTCCAATCCATAATGTTATGGACTCTTTTATGCTGACGTGGAGACAATAAATATCCAAAGTGTGAAGCCCACTTTCTAGTTTTCCAAAGAGTGTTTGAAAGCCAACTCATAAAAAATCTAACCTATTTTAAGCTTTTGAAAGGGATGCATTGGAGATGTGCATTTCAAATTAAAGTCTTCTCTTTTGACATTCGTATTATATGGATTTACATTCCATTCATCATTTGACATGTGTTCAAATTTAATTAATGTTCAAAGTGGAGCATCGGAGATGCTCTAATAGTAGCACCATGTCATGTTTGACACATATACTCTAATATGATGGAATTTACGTACACATTAATAAAATATGTAATCATCTCTTATTAATCTAATATTATATTATTTTATATCTCTATGTAATTCTAAGAAATACAAGTAACCATTAAATTATTTTTATTGAGTACCTCATTCCTAAACAATATCTTTTAATTTAAATTGTAAAAAGTCTAATCATTCACAAACTCTTATGTGAGCTGGAGTAAGGTTTAGTCAAGTCAACGTGTCATTCTTTTTTAATAAAAATGTGAACTTAGACTTCTAAATTTCATACTTTTGTTTATTTTATTTTATAATATATTTTTTTAAGTAACAAATGCAATACAAATAGAGAGAGGTAACAAATAATGAGATTATATTTATCATAAGTAATACAATTTATTCAACTAAAAAAATGTTTTTTTTTTTTTGTAAATATCATCTATAGCTTTTGGGGATGATCTTTCATATCCATATAAAATCGATCTCGAAAATGTTGAATAGACTTTACTTGGGTAAAAGAAAATTCAAGAACTATATGGATTGAAGTTTCTTTTACTAATAAACCATGCATATGAAAACAAGGAAAACAAGAGAAAAGAAAACTAAGACATCTTAGAATTCGAAAATGTCATGAAGTTGACTGTACTTTATAGATAAATAATAGACTATTATTTTATCACTAATATTATAAAAAGATAACAAAATCCACAAATGATAGCGTACAAAAAAAGAGATATGACATCATTTCAAAGAGACAACTCATGGATTTGATTGTGAAGGCTGAAAAGAAAAATGCATATATATAGTTCATTTCTCAACGAATTTTCAACTATATATTAGGTCGTTTCATGTTGTTTTTGGTATTTTATTATTTTTAGTTGGTATAATTTATTTTATTCATGAAAATATTGAAGAATCCACTTAAACACATGCGCGCATAAAGTTTTCGCCTTCATTAATTTTTTTTATTGGTCCAAAAGTATAGAACTATAATTTCTGAGGCAGAGCAAGTTAATTTCATTGTTAATGTTTTATTTGTATATCGTATATTGTTTTCTTAAGAATGACGATAATGTATCATCTTTATCGAAACGTTGCAACATATAAAGTCCTACAACTTACTACGAATGCAACAACTATTTTTTCTTCATCATATATCACAATTGTCAATTTTACTTTTTAGTTTTAGACTTATATTATTATTATTATTATTATTATTATTATTATTATTATTATTATTATTATTATTATTAAATTTTTTATTATTGATATTTGGAAATAATTTTGTATTTCTAAATAATAAGTTAATCACAATTATCTTAAATTTCATGAAAAATAAGTTTTAGCTATTGATCTAACATTGTCGGTGATCATCTTGGTTATTTTCTTAATACAATATTATGAAAATAAAAATTACAACTTTAAAGTATATAATAAAAAATAATTCAATAGATATAAACATAAATTTGTATTTTGTACAATGAGGTGAACATTTATTTACATAGTTTGTGTACAACATAAAAATAATTGATTTAGTGTTCGGACATAAATTTGTATTTTGTACAATGAGGTGAACATTTATTTTAATATTTTGTATACAACATAAAAGTAATTGATTTAGTGTTCGGACATAGCATCTAATTTAGTTTCATTTATGGGTAAGCAATATAAGAATATTGTGAAATGAAAAAAATTAGAAAATGATAACAGAAAGAGTGAGAATTTCAACAACAAGAAGAGAGATAAAAAGTGATAATGTAGTTTTGACTATGAAGACGAAATGATACTATTGACTGAATATTTTGATCCGAAAATTATTTGTTTCATTTATTTTAATTGAGCTTAAATTTGAGGTTATGTAAAAGTTGGTGAATATTGACCTCCCTTATTTTTTTTAATAAATACAAAATAATGTTGTTTATGAATAAAAATAGCATAATGTGTCAGTTACCGTTTAATTTTTCTTAATAGAAGCATATTATTGCAACTGAATGTTGTAGTAGATAAAGTTAAACAGAACTTATTATAATGCATTAACTACTTTTTCCTTATCATCTATCACAATGTTAATCTCACAATAATGTTTTTTTAATATTATATAATATAATTTAAATGTATTTTTCTTATTACTTTACAAAAATTTTGTCAACGTGCGTTTCTAAAAATTACACTAAATTGTAATCCCATTGATTTGTGCAATTACTTGGTCTATTTATAAATTTACGAAAAATGATCAATCTTCCATGTCATTCTCTAATCACCATCGCACTTATTTTGCAAAAAAATTAAAATGTTGATATTTATTTTGTTAATAAAAAAGTAAAAAATATGTGGACCTAATTTAAAATTAAATACATGCGGATAGAAGTCATTTTTATTTTTTTCTTAAGTACTTAATTTATATTTATAAATTTTAATTTACTCATCTTCGTACATGTTAACGTTAATTATTAATATATTACTTTATTTGTAGAATAGTAATTATGACTTTATTTTTTGTACCTATGGAATTATGTTATCACGTAGACATTTTTATGAAAAATTCTGAAGGAGTGTCATTAGTGTGACAAATAATTTTTTTCATAGTATATCACATTTTTTTGTAAGCTTATGAATTTAATTTTAAAAATTTTAAGAAAAAATAATGAGTTTTTTAGTTACAACAATTATACGTTGTTATTGTTTCTATACTCACGAATCCATGTTGTCTAATTATTGTTATTACTGTTGGTGATAATGAACACAACTCATCTACTATTAATGCTATATTAATGTTATATTTGTGGAAGTATATTTATTGGATTAGTAAAAAAATTAGTCTACGTTATATCAATAGATGTTTTTTTAAAATATTTTTCTATTAATTATCATTCATTCCCATCATTTTTAATATCAAGCTCGCGCAATGCGCGGGTAGCGTACTAGTATCATAAGGGCCGAAAGGATTTGCCAACTATTTGGGCCGAAAATAAAAGAGGAAATTACACCATCCACTACATCTTAACATTTTTATTACATAATTATAACTCATATATATTTATTTGCAAATTAACTAAAACTATCATATTTATTTATAAACATACTAGATTATTGAAATATGGTAAAAGCAGATTTAGTGGGATCTATAATTATCACACGCTTTCTCTCTCTCTCCCTCTCTCTATTCGTCTTCTTCTTCTCTCTCCCTCTCATCTCCTTCTTCTATAATTTGCCCCAAATTTCAGAATCCTTCTTCTTCCTCGTCGATCAATTTCGCTCAAAATCTCATAAAACCCTTTGTCTAATTAATTGATCGATCATCATCAGAATTTTAGAGAAAAGATTTTCTCAACCCTCTTCGTCGATCCACCATAGCCGCGCGACGTCTTCATCAGATTCTTGTCCGATCAACCATGGCCATAGCCGTGAAGCCGCGAGTTCCGACCGCCGTGCAGCAAGGGAGAACCAGGGGTCCCGAACAATAGCAACTCCTTCTCCCTCGGGCGACGTTCGATCAAGTCTGAAGCCAAGAGACGAGCCGTCGCCGACGAGCCTCCACTGCCGGGATTTTCGAGAAAGGCAGACATAAATCGCTGCACCCATCTCGGGAATTTCGAAAATCCGCTACAAAATGTTCAGGAATCAATACGACACCGACGAGACGACGTGGTTGCCGGCGGGGCCGCTGTTCCAAGTGGAGTATGCGATGGAGGTGGTGAAGCAGAAGAGTTCGAGACGATGGAAGAAAAAACTGGAAATTGGAGACTGTGGGTGGGGGCCATGAATTAATCGGGTATATGTTATGTATATATAGGGTATATGTTCTGTATAATATAAGGGCTACCTTATTTGTATGTATGGTTTATATTGACAAAGCATAAACTGATGATTTTTTTTTTGTATATGTATGGTTTATACTCGGTATATTTTCAGTATTTTTTCTCATGACATTAATAGGAAGACGTTCGATAGTATGTAATAGTTAAAAATTTTCGGTATATTATCAATATCTTTTCGGTATATTTTCTCATGGCATTTACAGGAAGACGTTTGACGGTATATTATCAGTATATTCTCGGTATATTTTCTCATGACATTAACAGGAAGGCGTTTCGACGGGTATATGTACAGTATATTTGCAGTGAAATTTCGTACTCTTTGTCGATTTCCTGAAATTACGCGCTAGGAACATGGAAGGTTGTTCCACTTACCTTGTAACTGATTTAGGCATGATTATAATTAATATTTATCTTTTAGGTATATACACAATTTAATTGGTATGGATGGTAATATTGCAATTATCTAAAAATCTGTAAGTATATATGAAAAATTCCCAAAATAAAACTACCATTGGGCTGGAAATAATCTCGAAGGGCTGAAAATATTCCCGATATTTTTTTATCATTAGATGGTCAGTACCTTATCTGCGCTGAATGAAAAAGACTCCGATCCCATATATTTGCTCGATCACATCCACCCACAAGGGTCGAATATCGAACTAAAGACTCTCTCGAAAAAACGGCTTGGATACGATTCGAGAAAATCAAAAGATATCGATTTAATAACCGATTGACGACGAACAGAAATATACGACTTATTAAATTAATTAGACAATAACATCCAATTAATTATAATAAGTTTAAACGATATATGCTTAGCAATTAATGAAATAAAAATATAATGCCAATAACTAAAAAAAAATACGAGAAACTCGAATATACAAATGGGGCACTACACTTCTAACCTAAATGATTAAGCTTTGAACAAAGTAACAACCTTTAACACAAGATAAGCACGTATTAACTCTTAAATCACTTAGACAAACAATGAAAATAAAAAGATCCAAACTTTGCTTCATTCAACTAACAAAACACCAAATTTACCTTGAAAAACTTCATAAGTAGAAACGAAGTAATGAATCTTAAAACTAAGTACTCACTCTCCTATTGCATGTTTGTAGAGAATCGAAGGAAAAGGCTTAAAACTTGCATAAAAAAGAAGTCGCCGAAAAATATGAGTCATGGGGCTCCCAACACAAAGATAAAGAGAAAAATAAAAAAAGACCTATTCCCAAAGTGGGAAACTAAAAATTGACAGCTTGGTTTCCAAAATACAAAGGAAGTAATGTATTTATACCCACACCTTAAACACACACCCAAAACACGCACATTTAGTAAGAATAACTCCCCCATTTGGAAATGTGGGCCAAATTCCGCCTAAAAGCTTGTTGGGCGAGTTCTCGGGTTGCAGCGGGGCGTGTCTCGGGCGAGTGCTAGGTGGCTGGGCAGATAACTAGGCGAGTGCTCGGGCTGGCACGTGCGAGTGCTATGCATTCACCTGGCAGACGCGCGGGCGAGTGTCGTGCAGGCGCGCTGGCGAGCACGGGTCTTCTCGTGTGCTAGCGCTAGGCGAATCTCGGGTGAGCGTGGGGCTTCTCGGGCGTGCGGGTGTGCGGGCGCGATATTCGCAAGATTGCGGGCGAGCTTTCGTGGTCACGTGTGCGGGCACGGCATTCGCGAGGTTGCAGGCTAGCTCGCGTGGTCGCGAATGTGCGGGCATGTGGACGTGCAGACGGGTCTCGAGATAACCTATGGCCAGTGCCGCGGGCGAGCGTGGAATGTCCTAGGGTGCCCGGGTCTCTCGGGCCCACACGGGTCTCGGCAACAACACGCTTTACATCAGAAATTGACGGGATTTTTCGGGCAACTCTTCGGAATGCAATTTCCCTACAATATCAAGGATCAAAAGAGAAAAAAAAAGGCACAAGACACAAAAACGACACGAAAACACAAAAACGAGCAAAAACGACTTAATTGACCAGGACAACCTAAAATAAACTAAAACGAATACAAATAAACACATACGAACATACAAAATAACAACAAAAACATACAATACAACTCCCTCACACTTAGCCATTTGCTTGTCCTCAAGCAAACAATCTCGCTAACCTTTCTAAAAGATAAATTTGCTTACTCGTTATCATGTCCTAAAGTATGTCAATCTCATTTTGCCCCGGGATTCTTATAGTCAATATTCAACTTAAAAATATGTTCCTCACAATCTCGAATCATACAAAATCAAACATGTCCAATGCTCTTCCACACATGATCGATTACAAGCCAACTTTTACAAATCTACCCATGCATCATACGTATACTCTCGGTCCTCAATACCAATATTCTCAACATGACCAAGGGGCTGCAAGCCAAATCCAACATAAACAATAAGATCAATGGTACAAGACCAAGTTTCCCCTCTTTATTCATTTTTTTTCTTTTTTTTTTTTTACATGAGTCAATTTTTTCAAACGAGAGTCGTTAAGACGATTATTACCTAGGTTTAATCTAGGGGTTCATCCCCGAGTCTCCTAGGCCGGCTTCCCGTACTCATTAACTCGATCCATCTAGAAGGAGACTAACTGGGTCAACCGGAGTCTAATCCTTTCAACACTCATGAACTCATTTAATTCGACCAGCTTTTTTCGTGAGCTTCTTTTTCCAAACGAGATTTCCAGAAAATTATTATCTAGGTGTAACCTCGAGGGGTTTCCTCGACTCTCCTAGACCGGTTTTTCGGGCTCATTATCACATTCCACGAAGTGAATCGGAATAAGAAGAGTCTAGCCCGTACTTCCTTGCGAACTCACATTTATTGTTTTTTATTCTTTTTTTAATAGAGAGAGGCAAACCAATCAACACAACAATGTGAATACAATCAATATACAATCGAAGCAATACATCATGAAGTGTAATAACGAGAATACACTAAAACATGAGCTTTTACACAAGAAACCTCAAAGAAGGCAAGTTCAAAGTATTGACCAATCAGGAATTACAAAGAACAAAACAAGGCCGTGACTCTAAATTATGTGTCCCACATCAACAAATCTTCAATCGACTTAGAGTCACCGGGGTTCAACTCATCGAAAGGCATAAAGTAAGACAATTGAAAATGAAATAAACATGTTTACCCAACTCATCGATCAAGCATTAGACTTCATGCGAGAGAAGCAACACATACACACAAAACCTGTCCATTTAACAATAAAACTAAGAGAAATAAACCTAAAAACTAGACTGACCCACCACATAAACATGCAAGATTCCCAAAAACCTCCCCCACACTTAAAACAACGCAATACCCTCATTGCGTACCCCAACGAGTGAAAGAAAAAAGACAAGAAACGAACATAGATATGCAATGGAATCGAGTCAAAGGCATAAAAAGAATAAAACACATAAGCAAGAGACATGAGAAAACAAACAAAATAAGAGAGCTAAGAAAATGCAAACTCAATTATCCACGTGGGGTCCTTATCTTATTGATATTATTTCTTATCCATTAGTCTGGCTTACTAGACTGTCTAATCGTGTGACCAACTCGAATCCTGCTGAGGTAGAATACTGCATATGTTGAACCCGCGCATCATGTCCTTTAGGTCGATATCATGACCATCATACTATCAGGTCGAGTTTATACTAAGACATCCGATGACCCTACCTCGACCTGTTGGTGTCACTTAAGACCTCCAACGCCTCCTTTGACCTGTAGGCCCTTTGTTTTGTACTTTCATTCGAACTCTGCTCGTCCTACATGTGCTCCTGTTTGACCAGCCGATCAGACCGACATGGTCATGCGGTTCATCGGGTTTGCTCGACGTGGTGTGGTATCCCATATCAATGAGCGAATCTTGCAGATAATATGAGTATCATTTTAAATAAATTTTAAAATATGCTTTTTAAAAATATATCAATAGTTTAAATAAAAACTTTTATTTTTTTAACCTTTTATGTATAAATTTTCAATTGACACCCATATATTATACAATGTTGTAGCACTACTAGTAATTAATACTACTGATATGTCGAAGTACCAGAATTTTATACACAGGATTACGGAGTACCAAAGTTAGCACATAGGTTCGGAAAACTCTATATTCATATATAAGAGCGACTAGTACGACACCCGTGTACTACACGAGTTGTGTTGATATCCGAGTTGGGATGACCAAGAATTCCCGGTTCTTCGGGCAAGGAACCGAGAGAGGACGACTCCAAAACTGGAATCAGCCTCCGAGCAGTTGTGAAGTGCCGAGCTGATTGGGAAGCTAAGTCAACGAGGACGCCAAATGGCATCATCCCTGAGATTGACACCTTGACCAGATCGGCAGTTTGACTGCTAAGCGGGGAATGCCGACCTCATAGGGTGCTGAGCAAAGAAACAGAATCCCAGAGGTTAAGGGATGAACTGAAGTCGAAATTCCAACCTGAAGATTCCTCGGAGTCGGCCTCAATATTGAACGCATAACCTGAAAATAATATAATATTGCCACTTGGCAGCTGATGATTGTCGATGGGACGCGCCAGCCTAGTCTACCATCCTACAATGCCTAGCCCGGCCAAAAGGTCTGTCAGCATTAAATGCCACACGTGTGAGCATTTAATGCCTGACAGGTAATCATTGAAGATACCTCAAATCGCATTTAATATCTGTCAGAGCGGCGTTGACCTGTTCCTCAGACCTACTGTGCGACGGGACACAGTGAACAATACATGAACAGTGCCGAATCTGGACACTATAAATAAAAGACTCAATCTCATTTATTAGGGTGTTGAATCTCTCACCAACTAATTCTTTCTCTACAATTACTCCCTCTACTCTGTAGTAAGTATCCGTAAATATTCCAAGTGTAACTGAAGTGCCGACCTCGTGGTTAATATAAATAACTTACTTTTCTCGTACATCATCTTTATTTCTTATTTTTCCCAATATTAAACACTTATTTAATTGTTGATCGGCGTCGGTGGCCTCATCTATGCGGACCATCAGGACACCCTCCCGCCCCTTGGTGCCTCCCTAAAGGGTCTCGTCGACGAGATCTTCATCGGCGTCAGGGTCGGAATTTAGGAAATCAACGTTAACATCCTCGTCGTCGCCGGCTTCGGCCGAGTGGTTCAAATTGAATCCGTCATCCCCACGCAAGGGAGATGGAGGAATTTCTGGTCTCCCACCACTGCTGTCGCAGAAAGCAGTCTCAGTCGCCGACGAGTTAGTCCTAACCATGAAAATAGACACCGCCTCGAGGAGGGTGTTCGCCGCCACCGTCAACGAGTAAATTACCAATTTTTCGATTCTGGCCATCGCGTCACCGGAGGAGCCGGTATTCTCGTCGAAAGGGCTAACACCGGTAACGGATTTCGAAGAAGAAGACATAGTGAAGGAAGGATAGAAAAAGATTAAATAGGGAAACGAAAATTACCGGAGTAATGTCACCGGAAAAGCTCGAGAATTAGTTCAAAAGGCTCTCGCTTGGAAAACTTAATTGCTCAGAATAGCGAAAGTAGAAGAAAACCTAAGAAATCACCTAAGTACCCATTTATATAGTCATCCTCACCCAACAGGATTGTGACACGTGTCCCATCTTTTGAAATTCAAAATTTGAAAGGGTGTACTGCTTGAATCGAACGGTTGTAATGCTACATCTACTTGGACGAGAGACTGCCACATGTCCGCTATGTGGATAGTCATCAAAGCGGCACGAATTTTGGTAACCGACAGTAAAGCATTTTGGACATGCCGCATTAAATGGCCTGTCGTTTCACCTTACATCATCAATACACGAAGGGCTCGCCAATTTTTACCGAGTATAGTAGAGGTGCCGACCTCGCAAGTGGAGGGTGAAAACACGACCCGTTAATCCATTCTAGGGCAACCTCAACAGGGCCAACGCAGACCAGATCTCCTAGTCACGACCTCGGAAGAGATGTTGAAGACCTCCCATCCGAGCTCGGGGGCCTGTATGTTGATATCCGAGTTGGGCTGACCAAGAATTCCTAGTTCTTCAGGCAAGGAACCGAGAGAGGACGACCCCAAAACCCGAACCGGCCTCCGAGCGACTGTGAAGTGCCGAGCTGATCGGGAAGCTAAGTCAACGAGGACGCCAAATGGCATCATCCTTGAGATCGGCACCTTGACCGCTAAGCGGGGAATGCCAAGCTCAGATGGTGCCGAGCAAAGAAACTGCATCCCAGAGGCTAAGGGATGAACTAAAGTCGAAAGTCCGACTTGAAGATTCCTCGGAGTCGGCCTCAGTATGAACCCAGGGCCTGAAAATAATATAATATTTCCACTTGACAGCTGATGATTGCCAATGGGACGCGCCAGCCTAGTCTTCCTACAATGCCTAGCCCGACCAAAAGGTCTGTCAGCATTAAATGCCCCACGTGTGAGCATTTATTGACAGGTATCATTGAAGATACCTCAAATCACATTTAATATCTGTCAGAGCGGTGCCGACTTGTTTCTCAGACCTACTGTGCGATGGGACACGGTGACCAGTACATGAACAGTGCCGAATCTGGAGACACTATAAATAAAAGACCCAATCTCATTTATTAGGATTGTTGAATCTCTTACCAACTAATTCTCTCTCTACAATTACTTGCTCTACTCTGTAGTAAATATCCGTGAATATTCCAAGTGTAACTGAAGTGCCGACCTCAGTATCAGAGGCCGGCCTCGTGATTAGTATAAATAACTTACTTTTCTCGTACATAATCTTTATTTCTTATTTTTTTCAATATTAAACACTTATTTAACCGTTGATCGGATCCTACCTTCAACAGGTTGTTTGAAAAAAAATATAAAAAATAAAATCATTGAAAAAACACATGTTGTTGTATAAAATTGCAAAATTAAAAAGAAAATACCAAAGTCGATATTATTTCTAAATTTAAAATTTTTTTTTGTACACAACATTAATAGTTTTATTTACGATATTTTCATCCTTATCGCAACACAGAATTTTCAAACCTCTCCTACTTTTAACTCTAGATAATGCAACATAAAGTTGACCATGACTGAATACAAGATTAGGCAAGCTCAATCCGACGTTAGACAATGTATGTCCTTGACTTTTATAATAATCATTGCAAAATGAACCATAAGTGGAAATTGTCTTCGTTGAAACTTGAAAGACAATCTCAAATCAGGGGGACTTAATAACATCCGCGAAATAAGTACTTTGCTTCCAATATTTCTTCCTCATAGAACCTTAGCCTCAACAACACGATCTCCAAGTCGAGTGAAGTCTAATTTGGTGCCATTACACAACGCATAACATAAATAATAATTATTTATTAAAGTTATCAGGTCTTATTTCTAATTAAAAAGTAAAAATAAAATAATGATAGATAATAAATTAGTTAAGATTTAAGAATGTATAAATGCCAGAAAAATAAAATAATGGTCGAGTTATCACCCACTTGAGGCCATTACACAACCTTGAAGATTGATGCATGTTTCGAATTAGCATTACAGGAATACCAACTTTCAATCTTAAGATGTGATTACATATTCCAGAGAATTTTATTGCATTCAAAAAATCAGTTGTGTACATTGAATGCTGATTTTCTAAATCGACAAACGTCTTGCAAATACTGTCGGAGATAAAATAAACACGTTCTTCGCCAGGTATCATTGACATAATATAATCATTAACTACTTCAACGATTTTATTCGTAGGTGTAAGTCAGATAAGATAAGCTAACTATATGTAAGCCGAATATCTAACAATATAATTCAATAACATAAGCCATATAAGACTCTCTATGCACTTAATCTACAACACCAGTAATGGAGCCTCAATGCACACGTGTCTCTGAATACAATAGGTACTTCCAAAGCACATTTATTAAGAGGGATAAACTAACCCAAGAATGGAAGCTGCACGAGCCGCAAGAATGGAATCAGTATTAGAAAAAAAAACCATTATTTTATACAAGTTGTACAATCATGGATAAAAAATATTTACATTGCAAGTAACAAAAATGTGACTAGAAAAAAAGGTATAAATAAAAAATAATATTAACCTCAAGTTACGCAGATATGTCTTAACCCTTGTCGTTTCATGACCATCACGTTTATACTTAACGACTTCATCAATTTTGATGACCTCGACAATGATATCTATGTTTAAATCAAATAACAAAGTATATCATAATTATATTAGGATGTAAAAAAAATTAATAGATGTTAAAATGAAGTTGCGTACCACATAAGAGCCTTGTGTAGTCAGAGTTGCTCCTCAATTTGCTAAATTCTACGAAATTGAACTTGTAGTGAGGGATATCTAGAGTTTCGGAGCATCTAACCGACGTAAACTCGTGAAATTTTAACATCTATCGATGTCGGGTGGGGCTGTAATCACCTTTTCTTGTATTTCAAAATTTTTCATTACGTAAAATGACCCTTCTTTTATAATATCTTCATATTTTGAGATGCGTCATCTCGAAAAGATCGCTTGAATTTTTCCACCTTATAAGAATATAATTAAAGCCGTATTATTAGACAAGACAAGATAATTTTTTTAAAGAATTTCTCATGAAACAGAAAAATAATAAAATAATACTGTACCTTTTTCATCTAAAACAAAAATCTTCATTGTCAGACGATTTTGAGGTTGATTCTTGTCATGTTTGAACCATACATGCTCACAACAGACGCGTATTTTCAATATTTTTTTTTATCCGATGTTATTTCTTCAATTGTGTTGAAAACAGTTGTCATGGTAAATTGATTTTTTTTATTTTTTTTATTTTTTTTTAAAATAATCGAAATGAAGGGGACGTCAAAATGAAGGGGATGATATATATTAATGATATATTATAATCTTGGAATGATATATATTAATGAAAAGCTAAAGATGAAACATAACTAAAAAGCTCTCTCTATATATATATATGTTTAACAATCATATGGAATGATTGGATCGGATTTCACATAATACCAAAAAAATTGAGCATTATTAATTGATCGGATTTCACATAATTCCAAAAAAATTGAGCGTGGTATCACAATCATATATTTCACATAAGAATCAACTCTTCATAATGTTGGTATGCATGGAATTACATATATTAGGAGTGTAATGGAATGATTCGGTTGAATTTATTTAAGTATGGTATTAAGAGCATCTCCAATAGTTGGAGTGGATTGACAATTGAATAGACGGTCTTTTGGTCTATGTGGAAGGAATATAATGTCATGTTAATATGTAACTCTCCGGTGATAGATGTCTAAACACTGTAAATGTTTATATACGTGTTTTATTTTTTTGAATAGCTACCATCCAGAACCCAACTGATATTCATCAAGTTTTTTTATATCAGGTATATTTAATTTTTAAAGAGCTACCACCCACAGCCCAACTGATATTCATCTCGTATTTTTTTGTATTCATCTGTTATTTTTTTGTATCAGATATTTTTTTAACAACTGATTTTATTTACTTGTATTCATCATTTATTATTTTTCTTTTTTTTTTGTATTCATTTGGTATTTTTATTATCAAATTCATCTGGTATATTTTTTTGTATCTGGTATTTTTGTGTTCTTTACGTAATAATAGATTTTAATTAAAAACAAAAGAAGTAAAAAGGAGAAAAAAAAAAGTCATTCATTCTGGAAGGACTTTCAAATGTAGACAGACTTCTACGATTTTTGATATTCTCTCATGCCACATCATGACAAGAATAAATTAAAAAGTCACCGTTGGAGGAGGGTTTTTGTCCCAATGCATCTACAATTCTGCAATTAACATACAATTGGAGATGCTCTAAGTATTTTGTTTTAGACAATTAGGGAATGTAATTATAGTATGTCAGTACCTATTTATTTTGAAATATAATTATATTATATTTTATCCGAACCAAAAGACAAAGCATGTAATGTAGCCAAGTAAGCTTCCGAATCGTGCGAGCCAGTCATTTAAGCTCCTCACATTTTAAAATTATATAAAAAAGAGAATTAGAGATGTTAAATGAGCTAGCCTTCACGATTTTAGGCTAGCCCTAGTGGGTTTGAAGCGAAATTGCCTAAGCTAAAAAAAACTAATGATTTAAGGGGACTAGAAATATGTTGACATAACCATAACTGTAATGGTCTTTGTGATAAATGGGCTACTAACGGGCCAATTATCAAAATTTTTAGGGATAATTTTATATTTACACAGTGATTATATATTTATTGCATACATACGAGGGGTATAAATTAATTTGCAAACTTACCTCTTTCATGGATTTTAATTGTGATAATGCAATATATCTGTTACTGTGAATTAAGTCCACCAAATCTCCTTAATTTCAGGGAATAAAACGATTACCGTTTTCATTGGGAAGAAATGGAAAATTTTTATGGAAAGTGTAAATATATCCTATTATGTAGGAAGTTGTTCTCATCAAAGACGATATACATATTTTGAATTCAAAAAACGTCTTCAAAATATATGCAAAAACATCGATTTTGTTCTGTCCAAAAAACGTATATTTTCCTTTCCCTCTCCTCGATCAGGAACATAAAACGACCTTGATGATATAAGTCCTGAAAATTCCAATCAACAACTGGTAAAAGTTTCTTCCCTAGTTGGTTTTGATCTCTGTATATTTATAGTATATTTTTATCAAATTTGTATATTGATATCCTTTTTTTTTTGTTTTTTTGTTTTGTGTTTGAAAGCTAGATGGATGCACAAATGATGATCGTCCTACATCACAGTGGTGAATGGGTTATGAATGAGTACGTTAATTTTCAACTATCGGGCCTTGTAGTTCGTAAAACTTGCAGATTCACCGAGCTATGTGATGTATTAAGGGAGAAATTTAAAATTACGTCTCAATCGGCCGGTATTGAACTGAAGTATACACTGAAGAACAGATATCCACCAATGCCCATTGATGACGATAGTAGTCTGGATTTTTATGTCCGATTGAAAGCGAATGAATCCGACTACACGAACTTCCCGCTATGCGTGGTCGTCACAAATCCAATGGCTGGCCAGAACTCGTCCAACTACGCCAGTAGTGTCCATGACTTGGGCAAAGAAACTAGTGTAACTCCTGTGAGGCGTACGAATATCGAGTATTATATAGATAAGGGAGATGAAACAATGAACTTCATGGATTTCGCACGAACAGTGGCTGCTGAAATGGTTGATTCTGTAACATGTACGGAAAATGTACAGAATATATTCCCTTACAGCGAAATGGAATTGCTGGATGAGCCAAATGTGGAATCTAATATCGTTGTTGGTATTTTATTCAAAGATAAGTCTATGTTACAGAGATTTCTGACAATGCATGCCATAAGGAATCAATATCAATTTAAAGTTGAGAAGTCGTGCACAAAACAATATTACGTGAAATGTGTGTCTGATGAGTGCACGTGGTCTGTGAAAGCGTCGCGTGTTGCCCAATCGAGCACATTTAAGATAAGAGTTGTCGGGACTGATCATCGGTGTTCATTAGATGTTCGTATGAGTGGCCAGCGGCAAGCTACTTCAAATGTAGTTAGTAGTTTTATCAAGACTAAGTTCATTAATACAAAAACTTCATATAATCCCGGTGATATCATCGACGATATGCAACATCGTTTCGGGATAAACTTGTCATACCACAAAGCGTGGCGTTCGAAGCGCAAGGCTGTGGATGAGGTTAGAGGCAATCCAAATGATTCATACGAATACGTACATCAATATCTCGAGAAGGTGCGTGTTTCGAACCCAGAAAGCATTTTGAAGTTGAGTACTACATCTGAACGGAATTTTCTATACGTTTTCATGTCTCTTAATGCATCAATAAAGGGGTGGAATCATTGTCGACCAATTATTGTTGTCGATGGCACTTTTCTAACATCTGCGTACGGAGGAATTTTGTTAACTGCATGTTGCCAGGATGCGAATTTTCACATTTTACCGCTTGCTTTTTGTGTTGTTGACTCGGAGAATAACCAGTCATATACCTGGTTTTTTTCGAAGCTGAGACTAGTTGTTGGTGAAAGAGATGGGATGTGTATTGTCTCAGATGGACACGAGAGCATCAAACACGCTGCCGCTACAGTAAGTGTATATGTTTAGAATATGTTTTGTATATTGTATGTATATATGCACGTATTTTGGGTGATGTTACTGTTATACTTACCAATATTGTTGTTTGTCAATTGTATAGGTCTTTCCCAATGCGGCGCATTGTCTATGTACATATCACATATCAAATAAGATGAAGACGCGTTATAGGACTGAATCTCAGTTAGTAAAGGAAGCTTATCACGCAGCAGCAAGAGCGTATACCGTGGAGGAATTTGAGAGGCATATGTCAGAGATAAAGAAGTTGAATCCAAGTGTTGTGACATATTTGGAAACGATTGGCGTACACAAGTGGGCAAGAGCACACTGTCCTAGTAATAGGTACTTCACAATGACATCTAACGCTGCTGAATCAATAAATGCTGCGATGAGGTCCGTGCGTGATCTCCCGATAACAACACTTTTGGAAGGGCTTAGAGACATGCAACAAAGGTGGAATGTGGCGAATAGGTCTGAAGCCAAGTCCACATTTACTGCACTTGCCAAGAAGCCGCATGATATGTTGGAGAATAATTACAAATTAGCCTCCAGATTCTCTGTAAGACTTGCTCATCAAATAAATTATGAACATGTCCAGTATATATCTGTAATATAAACATTTATTGTGTTTCATACGTGTGTGTATTGTGTATATGTGTATATATTTTTATTATATTTTTATATACAGGTGCAGAAAGCCAGCGATAGTATATACAAGGTGTTGTCTTATGGTCAAGCCTTTATAGTGGATATAGTCGCCAAGACTTGCTCATGTCATCGATTTCAGATTGACGAAATCCCTTGTGTGCATGCGGTTCGTGTGATACAATCACTTCATCTGGATCCCGTTCCATTTTGCTCTGTTCACTACTTAACATCGAATATGTTAAGTACATATGATGAACCAGTAATGCCAGTAGGAGGTGACCAATCCTTCGCATTGGAGGCACCGCCTACGTTGCGACAAGTAAATCCACCGGATGAAAGAGTTAGGCCTGGGCGACCACGTAAGCAACGACTGAAGTCGGGGTGGGAACATAGATCGAAAAATCGGTGCAGTAAATGTAACGAGAAAGGGCACAATGTGAAAACATGTCGTAATCCAAGAAAATAATAAAAAATTATGGATTTTCAATAGTTATTGATTTCGTTGATATTTTTTCAGATTATTGTGTGTGTCGTGTACTTTATAATCATGTAGTATAGTCGTACGCATTCAAATCGTGTTCTTTTTAATGCATTTGTTTCAATTTATATAGATACCATACTATATATTCTTTTGGTTTTACTTACTATATTTTTTTTTTTAAACAAACATATTTTTTTATTATTTATGCTNTTGGTGTTAAAGATTCTATGAATGCTAATTTTTTTTTTTTGAAGTTTATATTTACTGTATAATTGCAGTATATATTTTTTTCGTTTTACCTTTTTTCACGTACATGTACATATCCAGTATGTATAAATCTCATTTGTGTGCGCGTTTGTTTGTAACAAAATCATACAGATGTAGGAAAAAATGAAAGAAGTTGCAAGTACTGATTAAGTAAAATGTGAAAGCAGAAAATCTTTCAATAACATCACATGAACTAATTCATCAAAAAAGTCGATTAAGATTCAAAAGACACATAAACGATTGTCATAAAAACCAATATGACCTAAAACGCTAACATGTCCGAAAACCAAAAAACACATAAACGATTGTCATAAATCATCACAAAGAGTTCCAAAAGGACATCATCAGTCAGTAAACGATCACACGAGTCTAGAACGGACTTCATCGGGCAGTGTACCAGGAGATTCATCCTCACTCTCCAAATCCTGGTCTATCTTCATCCTACCATGCTTATACAACAAAAATCCGAATCTTAGTCTCTCCATGGCGGCATCGAACTTTTTCTTAGTAATATCGACGTCTGATATGAAATGCGCGGCGAACGAGGCAACAAATATACCGCAGTCGCTGCATAACAAATATAAAAAGTCAGGGGACAATAAAGAAAACATGAATATATAAACATAAATAGTAGAGAGAACACAAGCTTTTATATACATAACATGTACACACAATATTCATGTCTATAATCACTTGATAAAAACCTGTCCAGTTGCCGTGGGAGATCAGGAGCCATTTTTATCTTCAGAGGTGAGTTCACGTCAAAATTTAAGCGTCCATTGACGTCGTTGTTAAAATCAGTCCTCTTATCGAAGAAGTGTATCAGACGTTGGAAAATAGGAATAATCTCGGCATAAGCTTGAACACTATCTAGGGCGATCGTGTCAACATCATCGGACTTAATTGAATTATAAACCCACAACGTCATGTCAGCGAAAGAGAGTCTACCCAAAATCCAATGTCCAACTCCATTGATCTCAACATGCATTGGGAAGAGGACGTGGTCGACATCAAACCACGAGACTCCACATATAATCTTGTAGCCGTAAATGTAATCAATAATCATGTCATCAACGGTGCATACAGTCTGCTCGGGCGATTGTGCCAAAAAAGATGTATATAGTGCCTTTATGTGCTGGTCGAATAAAACATCGGTTGTTGTGTACCTTACTTTAGCACGCATCCCGTACAACCCGTTCTTGCGCATATAGTAGAACAAAACATCCATGTGCTGCAATATATTTCAAATAAACAGAAATGTGTAAA
>BKCP01006660.1:125022-147018 GCA_008636005.1 Striga asiatica | reverse complement strand
GTAATCATTTTAAATAAAAAAAAATGATTGTGATTCATATAAGAAATAAAGACACTGGAACACACTGAACCACTCACACTACTATCAAGGAAAAGGCCCGTCTCATGGATTGTGTAAAGCCAGTTCTTATCCGTCACGGAATGAACATTGAAATCAAACGGAGGATTCAACTTCTTGTACTTCACTTTGTAGTAATTGAAACTGCACAAGTTGATGATACATACTAAGTTTTTTTCGAGTATGATGAAAAAAAAAAAAATCTGACATGTTAGCCAAAAAAAAGATATGGTAAAGATAGGGTTAATCTAAACTCTGAAAAAAGATATGGTTAATCTAAATAGCTATTGTTATCCACTTACCCATCACCCTCTTTTCGGCATCGCTGTAGCAATCCCTCGCCAATCCAATTATTATAACCCATTATGGTATGATCCATAGTGGAAAGGTCCCAGAAATCACAATCAAAAGGGCAAGACTTTTGGAGAAGATTTTTCCTCGAGTCTCTTTTCTTTTTTTTTTTTCAAATTAATATCACAGGGAGGTTGGTTGCCGGTATCTCGGAAGACAACAATTGCGGTGCTAACTGGTTCAACATTTTCACTACTCTTTCCACCATCTACATTTCTTTGATCCGCACCTACTTCAGACTGATACAACATGTATGGACAAAAGAACAATAAAGAATGTATTGCATTATTTAACTGTGCACACATATACTTGAAATACTAATATTTAAATTTCTGATAAAGTGGCTTACAGATTCGTGCAGTGCGGGAGGGGCGACATAGTTTGGTGGTGTAGGTGGCAGGTCGTGTGTGATTGCACTGAACGACGGTTGAGATCCATTGAGTGAAAAACCAAAAATTGGATGTGGTTCTCTTTTTGGGCCTCTCGAAGTTGATGCACGTGCCTGTAACATTAAAAACGGACAGATTCATATTCATTGCTATACAGTGTATAATATACATAATATATACATGAAAAAGACTAAAATAACTTTGCGGTACCTGATTCTTTTGTTTTAAGGCAAAGTTACTTTTTTCTGCAGTATCTACCTCAACTAGAAATTGAGTGTTGATTGGTGAAAAAGGGTCATCATCTTCCGCCGGGCTGATAATAGCGTGATCCCGACTTTCTCCAATAGCCTAATTAAAGAAAACACATAGCAATTTGTTATATAATATAATAAAATTTACGATTTATGGTACAATGAATATCTTATTTGTTGTATATAAGTAAAATACTTTATCTTCTGCACGTGTTTGGAGAGCATCTGATTTCGTGCTAATAGCGGTAACAACAGTCTCCTGCCCGGACTTAACAACAGCCTCCTGCCCGAAATTTAAAACTTGTCATAAAAGATAAAAGTGGACCAAAACAGAAACAAAATAAAAAAAGAAGATATATCTTATATAATTAATATACTTTATCTTCTGCACGTTTTTGGAGAGTTACTGATGTCGTTCTAATAGCGGTAACAACATTCTCCTGCCCGGACTTAACAACAGTCTCCTGGCCGGACTTTCACACAAAAAAAAAAAGATAGACAAACTTGTCGTCATCATATTCATAAAGATAAAAGTAAACCAAAACAGAAAAAAAAGGATAAAAACTTATATAATTAAGATACTTTATCTTCTGCACGTTTCTGCAGAGCTTCTAATTTCGTTCTAAATGCGGTGACGACATTCTTGTGCGCAGACTACAAAAATTTAAAATAAAAATAAACATAAAAAAACAAGAGATATACCTGTTTCCTCAATTTATATACATATATAATATATCCAAAAAAATGTACAGGATATTGAATGCATGGATGACAAATATATATTTAAGATACTTTATCTTCTGCACGTTTCTGGAGCGCTTCTGATTTCGTTCTAAATGCGGTAACAACATTCTCGTGCCCAGACTACAACAAAAATAAATTAGAATAAAATAAAAACAAGAGGGATGTCTGCAGGGGTATTAAAGAATTGTGTATATATATATTTTTTTGATGTTTGATTAAAATTTTTTAATAAATTACCTTATCCTTTATCGGCGATGAATGCACATTCCCATTGATATTATCCGTTTCCAATCCAAATGCATCAGTGGTGTATTCAGTGTTCTTTCCATCATTTCTTGCAGAAATCTACATATGGAAAAAGCAACTTGATGCATATTTCATCTTGTTGATTACTCATGCATATGGACAGTATAGTACATGTATATATACTGTGTATATATAGTATATTTATCAACTTGGTGTGAACTTAAAATAGCAAACCGTATATGTCTGGGATATATGATGTGTATATATATCTAATAGACCAAAACAGATTAAAAATAAATTAGAATAAAATAAAAACAAGAGGGATGTCTGCAGGGGTATTAAAGAATTGTGTATATATATATATATATATATTTTTTTTTTTTATGTTTGATTAAAAATTTTTAATAAACTACCTTATCCTTTATCGGCGATGAATGCACATTCCCATTGATATTATCCGTTTCCAATCCAAATGCATCAGTGGTGTCTTCACTGTTTTTTCCATCATTTCTTGCAGAAATCTACATATGGAAAAGCAACTTGAAGCATATTTCATCTTGTTGATTACTCATGCATATGGACATATAATACATGTATATATACTGTGTATATATAGTATATTTATCAACTTGGTGTGAACTTAAAATAGCAGACCGTATATGTCTGGGATATATGATGTGTATATATATCTAATAGACCATATGATCCGGTGTATATGTTTGTTCATATTCTGTACATATATACAGAAGGTAAGGTTGACGGATAATATAAATAAAATCGTATAAATAAATTTAAAATTTATTAAACTTACAATGAATGTATTCTTGAATAGCTCTAGATCAGCCATAACCCGCTTTGAAAAGTCATAGAACAACTGTTTCAAGTTCTCAACGTCAGATGAAATTGAATTCAGACGATCGATGATTTCCGAGTTACTGGTGGGCTGCGGCGCAGATGTCGTGTGTGTCTCGTTCCGATTGAATTCATTCTTCTTCTGGAAAAAGGTGACCAACAGCAGCGATTGCTTCTCTTCCAATGTAGGTGCCACGTTCTTAAACTGTAATGAATAAATGAACGAAATTAAGACAAAATGAATCAACATTTTTATGTATATTTAATGAATCTATTTGCAGCCCTCGACATCAAGCCTGTGGATAAAAAATACCTTGCTGGAGTCCAAATTCGAAAAAGCCCTCTGTACATAAAGATTGCTGTAGGTGCCATGGACTTCCCACTTGAGCATTCTAGGGATTTCGTTATTTCCAATCAATGTGCATACCACGCCTTCGGCTTTGCTGCAGATTTCATAAAACCATATTTGCAGAGCTAAGATAAACCCATAACATCTGTAATTGTAACCACCTCTCTTGCCTTGTTTGTGCTTGTGCTCTCGGTTTGTGATTGATTTTTTAAGGTAATGGAACGTAAATTCAAAGACATCAGTCCCCCAAGGATACTCCTCAAAAACAGAGCTATCGATAATGTCGAGATAGCATCTGTCAAACTTGTGCGCGTCTTGCGAACCCATGAGGAAGTTCGCAAGTAGATGTAACTTGGCAAACTTAACCGCGTCTGCATCGGATTTCCATGATTTCTTTAAAAACTGAACTTTTATGCAACTACGGTTAAGTATCAGACCGGAGAAGTAATTGTCATATAGGCCTTCGGATACTTGTGCGATGTTCAGCTTCTTGCAAGTACCAGTGCATTTAAGACCAGTGATAAGGGCAAACTCTTCAATCCCAAACCGGAACAATCTTCCTCCAAAATCAAACCACATCTCGTCTGTCCTGGGTTGATAGACCTCTCGTAAGAGAATGTGATTAACCAATTGGATCTGGATTTTTGAATGTGGAAGGTCCAAAAACTTTCCAAAAGCCGAACCCCTTAAAATCTCCATCTGCCCGGGGGTAAGCATCCTCTTTATTTCATTTATGGTCGACCCAGGTTGGCTGTTATCGTTATTGGTCTGAATCTTCACATGTAATTTCCTCGGATTTGGTATGAGCAATTCCCAGTCCTGTCCGAAAAAAACTTTCTGTAAATTTTTTCGGCCGAGTTATGTACATGTCATATCCTTACTATATACACATATAGTACATTCAAAAAAAATGGTGGAAAAAAAATGTATATATATATAGTTATATACAGAAAGGGCTACCGGGGACATATACTACATATAGTGCAGGTATATACCGTATGAGTTCACAAATCATGATCGCATTCCGACTTTGGAAAATATAACAATAACATATACACAACACATACACCGCACTGCCAAACAAATAAATAAACACTTAATCCCAAAAAAAATTGACATAAAAATTTTTGTCCCCATATTATATACATGTCATATCCTTATTATATACACAATACTGGTCACAATAAAAAACGATCGATAAAAGAATGGATATACAGCAGGCACTACCAGTAACATATACAACATATATTGAACATATATGTATAAATGTATTCTTCAGTTCCAGAGTATTTGGGCAAAATATATCCGTAACATATGCAATCACCCATGTATCGCATATGGTTTAAGTGAGCTTTGTATATACACAAATATGTTCATAAAAAAAAAAACCTTTTACTAAAAATACCATATAAATATACACTACAACACAAGTTCAAACACAGTCAACAACAACAACAGAATAATAGAATTTGAAACAAACAACCAACATCACCACAACGACACTACTAAAATAATAGAATTTTATGTATATTTGCTCAAATAAACATAGTATTTTTTTTATTTTTTTTTTGTGTCTTTAGAACATAATAGAAACTTGTGATTTACCTTAATTTTTCCCAGATTTTGCAAGTATTCTTCTGATTTCTTGAGATTGTCAACCCGTTTGTTCCTCTTCTGCACGGGTTATCTTTATTTTCACCTTTTATTGCTCGTTTCTTGCCCTTTTCCTTGTTTTCTTGCAAATCGTGGTCCTCGTCACTCGATTCTTCATGGCTTTCACTGACTTCTTCGTGACTTTCGTCCTCAAAGTCGGAATCCATTGTTTCCCCCTTTTGTGCCACATCTCGCTTCTTTCCTTCATTGTGTACCCGTGACCTTTTCTGTGGATTGTGGCCGGGTTTCGACTGAAAGTCATCGGAATCGGATGAGGGGTCGGCCTTTTCTGGTCTTCTCTTGCCGGGCAAAATCCGATAGTTATCGGTTTTCATTTTTTTTTCAAATTGCAATTTTTTTTGAACGAGAGTGGGTTTCCTGTAAGCTTTTATTTTTCTGAGACGCGAACTCGATCTTCGATGAGGGGAGGCTTCGGCGCCGGTTACCGGACTTCTTCCAATCTTCGTTTTTGCCATATTTCGAATTGGATATGTTAGTGTTTTGCAGTTGAGAAGTTTTGTGGGAGAGAGAAGAGGAGAAACGTGTTGAAGGGAGTGGGCAGTGGGCAGTTTTTCAGAAATCTTTATTCCCTCATTCCATATTCATCGGGAGCCATTTTTTGGTAGTGATATTATACACCTTAATTATAGCTAGTAAATTAATTATTTAAGTCAACTTGCTTTATCAACAGATTCTCGTATCTATGCAAATAAAACCATAATATACCTGTACAATGCAAATATTTTTAACGAGGTGTTATTTATGTAATTAAAAGATAATTTTCTAGTGTAGGCTATAATTTTCTCAAATTTTTAATGGTACACGTTTTATGAAAAATTTGAATTAAAGCATACACAAAATTTTATAAAATTATGTTACATACATTGAATTTTCTCATTATATACCCAAAGCTAAAATAAAGTAGTTCTATAGCATTTTGTTCAATTATAATAAAATTTCATAAAATATTTTAGAATAAAATAAATAATTGAATATTATATAGTGATAAAATNAGCTCCCTACCACTGCTATAAAGCCTAGCAAGGAAACTAAACCCAACCTAAAAAAAAAAAAAAAACAAGTCGAACAGAGCAAATTAAGATGCAAAGGAAAATTCAAGCCAATCCTTCTAAGTCGTCTTGATCAACATGAACACCAGCATTAAAGTTTTTTTAAAAATTCAGATATTCCTCGATTTCCAAAACCACCAAAGCATATATGTTGATAGTTGAATCCTTGCTTCGGCTACTTCAGAATGATCAAAAGAGCAAACTTGATACTACCAAGCCTTAAAAGAGTCATTGCTTCCAGAAATCCCATCCCATTTGACTGGAGACAGTTCTCAAAGTCTTTGAGCTCTTGATCATGTAAATAGGATATACTCCACTGTCTCTAATGCCTCTCCACAGATTGAACAAGTAGTGTCAATATCCACCCTTCTCTTTTTCAAATGAGCTGGAACTGAAGTGTACCTGTAATGCATTTCTATAAAAAATGCTCAATTTTTGCTGCTACTTTCAGTGTCCAGTACCTGAATTGGATTGATTTTCTGAGTGTGGCTTGTGAGTTGCTTTCTGGGATGTCAGAGTGTAAGAGTTTTAGGTTTGACAAGTAATCATAAGTGCTTGAAAATGAAAAATGCCCCTTCTTCTCAAAACCCCAGAATAACTTGTCTTTTCTGTTAGGATGGAGAGAAGAAATGCTAAGGATAACATCACTGTCAGAAACATCAAACACTTGTCTAACCAACCACTCGTTCCACTGGGAGCTATTGGCAGTCAGTAGCTCCTTAATCCAGATCATATGAACTCTAGCTATGGGCATGGTTCAAAACCGAACCGGTCATCGAGCTAGTGAAGCTATTAGTTCAATGGTTCACTAGTCGGACCAGCGGTCGAAAGGTTTAGTTAATATATAATTTTTTAATTATTTTATATGTATAATATATAATTATATATATTTTATCATTGATTTTATATTGTATGACATTATTCAAATAATAGCTCAATAATAGATACAACCGGGAATGTTGAATAATGTTGTTAAATTTTTTATTTTAATTTTATTTTTATATATAAAATTTTAATCTATATTTAAGCTACAAATTAAAGAGAATAAAAACAACCCAATTTTTATTTTAAATCACATTTTAAATTTTTTCATTATTGATTAAAAAATAAAAAATAAAAATAATGTGCATAACAAACAACAATAAATTGCTTCTTTAAAGAAAAAAAAATTGAGAATAGATATTAGCCCAATAGATAGTCTACTTCAAAAAACAATACATTTTTTTAATGAGTACAATTTTGCTTGTTATGCCCAATAATTTCAGCAAGGAAACATATCCCACATAGGAAACACAAGTAAAAAAAGTGTGCTATTTGAATCCCTTCACATTTAACCAATTTCAAATTCATAAGTTTGAACCGGTGAACCATTCGAACCGGTCCAGGTTCACCGGTTCAACCGGTTTTGGACCGGTTTGAACGGTTCTCGACCGGTTCTTATGCATGGCGGTTTAATGGCTCAAATTGGACCAGAATGAAGGTCGGTTCCCGGTCCAATCGGTTGAACTGGCCGGTCCGGTCCGGTTTTCAGAACCATGGCTACGGGGATTAGTGTAGGGGAGGGATTGTGGAGATTTGGCACCCAATTGAAGTCTGCAATTCTACTGTCAGCAACATTCCTGATTTCTGTCTTCAACCACTTTGAAAATATAGACATCATCTCCATCCAGCAATTCTAGATCCAGGATCCACTTTGTGTCTTAACAGCATAGAGATACAGGTATTTGAGAAATACCCGTCTTTTAGAATTCTGCTGACAAGAAGTTCTAGATTTGAGGCTATCCTCTACAACTGCTTACATATCAGAGCTTGATTGAATAATTGTAAGTCATGAAAGCCAAGATCACCATGCTTTTTAGGAAGAGAGAGAAAACTCCATTTTTTTCAGTGAATGCTCTTGGTCTGATGATCCCCTGTACTCTACCAAAATTGAGCACAAAGCTTTGAGATTTCTGAGCAGAGAGTTAATGGAAGTTTGAAGCAGGCCATCCAGATAATCCCAAGTGGCAGGTTGCATGCTTCGTAATCCTACTTGTCAAAAATCTATGCATTGTGTTGAACCCATAAGCAGGCACGAATGCTAAAGTTACTTGATATCTAGACTTGGATTTGCCAAAATTAAATAATATGCAATTCCTAATTTACATAGTTGGCATCCTAATCCTTTACTATTTCACATTATTCATTTACCTTTTTCGTCCCAAATTTCTATTATAATGATCTCCATTCGATTCTCTTTCATCAGAATCCATCATCTTCTTTAACAAACACCATCGAATCATTGGTGGTAATTTGTTTTTAATGTAAATATATTATTATTAAAATATCAACTATAATACAGTAAAACCTCTATATATTAATAATGTTGGGACTGGAGGATTTTATTAATTTATAGAGATATTATTATATCGATAAGTAATGATTTATTAATTTAAAGAGGTTTTAACGTATATGCACAGTTGACCTTCAAAGTTCCAAATTCTTTGAATAACTTTAAGTATACATGCATAGTTATTGATGAAAATTATGTTAAAATACAAATGTACTAGTAGAATTTCATGAACACAAACTCACGTGGAAGTTGGAATGACATGTTTAAATTAATTGGTTTTAAAAAATACAAAAATATGGTTCATTGGACTAACATTTGTGCATTGAATCATGTGTAGATGTCAACACTATATATTCATCCATTGGAATCTTGGTAAATCACACATAAAAATGGCCACTCATATAAAAGGAATTCAAAAATCAACCATGACCAAACCAACAACGAAAGATGTTATGTGAGTATAATAGAGATCAACCTGGATGCACTCAAAATGATTTGGTGAAATGGGTTGAATCTTCAAGTGCATCATATATATATATATATATATATATATATATATATATATGGATTAGTTTTAATAATTATTAATTTATAGTTTCGTCGGGACCAATATATATATGCTGGGATCTCAAAAAAATTATTATCTTATAATTTTATTGATTGAGTCCCAAATTTTTACTGGTCTCCCAACTTGGGATCGGAAAAATTATTAGTTTTAGCGAGGTTATTAATTTATCGAGTATTAATTTAACGAGATTTTACTGTATATTTGTAGTTTCTGTTTCTTTTTTTTTTTCCAAGATATTTAATTTTGAATCAGATTTATTTATTAATTTCATTTCATGCATTGGAATAAAAGAAAGTACAAAATATCTACAAGGGTAAATTGAAATAGATAATCTACATGGCATATTCTCATTCGAAAAATTATTAACAAAATATGATATTCTTACAAGGTACAGAGTCAATTATATAACTATATATTAACCGAAAATTCTAAAACTAATCAAAGTTTTTACCTATAATGAGAGAATGGCACTTGACCTAATTTACTAATTGTCATGGTCTATTGCATTGGTGAGATATTAAAAATATTTTATATAAGGGGAATAAAATCATTTAAAACTTTTATTTTAAATTATGCATTACTAAAGAAACTTGATCCCTAATTATTTTCCTATATATCCCTCACCATATATATAAAAATAACAAAAATATTTAAACAAAAATTGAATTTATCTATTAAACATTATTAAAAGTAATTTTATCTATGAGTTATGCTATGACAAATAGTATTGGAATTGATATATACATTCTTGCAGTATACGCAGAAAAATATTGTTGGTGGATGTTTATAGCCTGGTATGTTTATATTATATTCTATGAGTTAAAAATAATTTTAACGTTTTACATACCTTATATAAGGCACACGCTAATATGAATAAAAATTATTTAATCTGGTCGCATATAAACATGTGTAATTTTGAACAAAACTTATTGTATAATCGAAACTAAAAAACTTATATTATTATTTAACTAAAAAAATATATGCATATATATATATATATATTTTTTTTTTTAATTCAATATCCCGTGTAGTACATGAGTGTTGTATCTGTAAAGCAAAATATAAACCACTTAGAAACTTTATTTGGCAACAAGAAATATTACAAATGAAAAGCCATCAACAGTTTGCTGTTTTATGGATCTATCATAAACATATATAACTACAACTTGTTAACATTTGTTATCATCTTAGGAGGTGCAGGTTTTTTGCAGGTTTGGCAGTACAGTTGATTGTCGATTTGCTGGAGGCACAGTCCATAGGTCCCAATGGTCCACAAGCAGTAACCCCAGCATTGATATCCCAACCTGGTGTTGAAAACAGCATAGTTCCCAGAGCCGTGCGCAGTGAAAAAATCGCACAAGAATTTGGTGGTCGACAATATATTTATGCGGAAGTGAAAAGTGAAATTTGCACCATAGGGGAGCACGTGCACTCCAAGGTCGTCCTCAGAGGAGTAAGGATGGATAGTCACATATTCACCTGGGATGTCATTCTTCAGCACTACCGTTTCCTTCTCGTTGATTGCTTGTGATGGATTTAGTTTCGTGACCAGCCCCAATAGGACAACTAGTGTTGTGATCAGCATATTCATTTTCTTGACTATGTTGTGGTTGAAAGTGTATGATCAGTTTTTGTGTTGTATTTATAAGGAAAGAAGAATGAAACAATTTTATTAGCCAAATAAGTAATGTAATTTGAGATCAAGTTAGGCAAATTTCTTTATTTTCTTTTTCTTTTTTAGTGATAATTCAATTTATTATAATTATATTGTATTTTTTTTCACACTTTTTCATGGTGAAAAGCAGGAAACATACATTTACTATATTATAACTATTGTTCAAAATGTGGTTTTGACTAATCTTGCATTTTTTTCCTAAATGGGTGTAGTAGTTTACGTAATTTGGATTTTTTAAGATTTCTAAAAATTCTGATTTATTCATTTGAGATTTCAAAATGTATTAACAAATTATAAGGTATTTAAGTTGTTTGAAAATGAGATTTACTATTTTTTTTTTTCGATTTGCTAATTCAAATCTCTCATCAAATCCCACACAAGACTTAAGGTGTATATTCGTTTAGGATTTCGATTGACATTTTGAAATTGAGCAGTTTGGACAGATTAAGTAGTAGTTTGGGCAAATTGAGCAGTTTAGGCAGCTTATTTAAACAAGTGTTAACATAAGCATTAGAGGCTCTTCACTGGAAAACCCCTACGATGTGAGAGTTTTTGCAGGTATAAAGGTGTTCAACCGGCGAGGAGCTCGAGTCAGGCTGATATTTAGTCGATCGGAAGTCTTTTGCATACCATACACACACACACACACATATATATATAGTTGTTTATTTATTTATATATAATATGAACTAAATATCCATTGTTGATCTTTGCAATATTAATACAAGAAAATAAATAAATAGATTATTTTTAACATAAATGATATTAAATTAAGTGATATTTGAAGTATAAATAAGAATAATTCACTGAATCTCTTGAGATTATACGCATTTTCCAAATTTGCTTATTAGAATTTACTTATTAGAATATTTTATCCCGAAAATCACATGTTATTAATTAAGTGATTTGTGAAGTAAAATTCACAATTATTCACCCAATTTCATGAAGTTATACATATTCTTGGATTTACCTTTGAAAATTTACTTATCTTAACATATTCTCCAAGTGACTAAAATTTTTATGGAGACTAGTAGTTGTGTCAATACTAAAAACACTGTAAGTTCATGTAAATATACGAAAACGAAAACTAATAAAAATGAACTTTTTGGAGAGTTTCACACTCTCCCTCAGAACTCTATCATTAAGCAAGTATTTGACCAATAAATACAAATAAGAATTATGCGCGAAGACTCACTCTTAACTAACCTACTTTGTACTCCACTAACATAACTACTTTTCCAGGAACGACGTAGACTTCGACTGCTCACGTATAGATCTTTCCAAACAATATGACAATGCTTGCCCTAAGCATGCCGAAATTCGATAACACTCTATAAAATCTAAATAAAGTTCACAATCTCTCTATGAAAATTCTCTAAATTCTCAGTATAATCAATGCAATAGCTCGTGCCCCAACAAGAACTAATGAAATTAAAATATATACTAATCCATAAATAGTATGTACGTTCATTGAAAATTAAGAGTTTCTAAATCTTCAAGATCTTCTCGTTCAACAATGGAAATAAGATCTCATTGTCTTCCAAGTATCTATGCCAAATCTCTTCTCATATCTACCACATTCAAATGCGTCTTCACTTCTTTCGATAATGTGGACCCTTCTTTCCTTTTTTCCTGTGTATACTTGGAAATATCTTGTCCTCGATTGTTTTTTCAGTCTCGCTCGATTTTTCGGCTTTCTATGACTCAATTTTCGGGTTGATTTGGTGGCTGCTAGTCTGGTTTGGAGTTGCTGTAGAGGGAGGGCTCGTGTAATTTTTACTTGTTTTTTATGTGTTGTTTTGTGTGGTAGGATTATGTTTTAGGTTTGGGCTCTTTGCCTGAGTGTTTGTGTTTTGTATTTTTGGTTTGGGTCGTTGGCCTCAGTACGAGCAGGAGCAACTTATTATCTTGTGGGGACCTGCTTCTGTCTCTATTCTCCTATGGGGAGCTTTTCGTTGTAATTTTTGTGGTTTGTTGTGTAGCTATTTTGTGAGTCTTCTTTTCGGTTTCTATCGTTGCTAGGGTCCGGGATTCTAGGCGGGTCAGGTCTGTCCTCTCATTTTTATTCAGCTTTTGGTTGTCTTATTCAACTACGGGTTATATCTTTGCACATTTGTGCGTTTTGTTATATATATTCTTTATCGTTCCGGCAAAAAAAAAAATGACTCGATTTTCAGCTCTCAGAAATCTAATCTTCTTGGTCTTTTAATTTTACACTAAAATCATTTTTTGACAAGTAAAATCAATATAATAATATCCAAATATATAGTAAGAAAATAAAAAATATATGAAAAGTTTTTTTTGTTCAAAACGATAGAGATGGTATTAAAACTCCAAGGGAACAAAGTTCGAATACAATGCCACACTGAACCGAAATATAAAACTGGGAGGACTTGCATGCAGGCGGCCTAGACTTCCATCACTGGACTGAAGCAAACACAACAAGCAAACAACAAACTAGAAAACCAATAAATAACAGAGGGGAATAAAACCACTGCCAAGTGCCTAGCTTTAATTACCCCCTGTCCAACAGAACCAGAAAAAGAGAAACCGAGAAAGGAAAAACTGGGAAAAGAAAGGTGCAAACAAACACAAACTACAGTGAACTGAACTCATGCCATTCTCTGAGTGCACACTTAAGCACAAACGGAGATGGCAGATTATTTCCTTCAAACAACAACAGATTCCTCGAGCGCCACAAACACCACAACACGTAAGTAGTGAGCTGGATTCTGTCTTCTGCTAATTCATCCTTGCCACAAGAGCAGATATGTCTCCACCAAGAACAAAAATTGATACATGGATCTTGTAGTCCTTCCCATTGAACAAGACCTATGTCCCACAGTCTTCTAGCTTTGGAGTAGTGAAAGAAAACATGTTCTACTGTCTCAGGCTTCTCACTGACCGCGCGTCGCAACGCGGCAAAATTAATATTTATATTTTTCCTCAACTAACTCCTACTAACTAGTAGTAGTGGCGAGCAAGGGTCGATCCCACAAGGAGTGCGAATAAAATCGTGAATTTTCTCGTATTAATTGAAATTATAAAAAGCGATAAATGGGGGGGATTGGTTTTAAAAACTAAACTTATTAAAAATCCTAATAAACAAAGGGAATAAAAATAAAATAGAATAAATAAAGAGAACTTTCTAGTTCACGGTTCCGTCTACACCCTCGACTGACTCGTCTAATCAATTCTGGTATCAAATCTCGCTATCTTATGAAATTACTAGCCCTAGGCAAGGACACGGTCAGTTACCCGAATTTTTTCTAATTTTTAATTTAACCGCGAGACACTCAACGATTAAACCTGACTTCTTGTACAGTCCAGAAAAACGTTTTCAAGATTTAATACAATTAGCCACTTTACGAATTAGAAAAATAGGCTAGACTAAGTAGTGAACTCAACCGCGTTCGTTCACTTAAATAGGCCGTGTTATCCTCGGTAGTTACCATCTTCTGGTTACCTCTTATGAATTAAACACAACAACAATTACGGATTGCAGGTCTAATTCAGATGTAGATATGAAAAGCCTAATCTAGGTGATCAATCTAAACAAGACTAACACATCATGGTGAATTATTCAAAATAACACAAGCAATTCCAAAAAGACATTGAAATTATCAACCATGAAAATCAATCAAACATCATCAAGTCGTAAGGTTCAACATCACCGGAACTAAAAATAAAAACTAGCCTAACATAATAAATAAAAAAGAAAAATAAATAAAAGAGAGAGATTAATTATCTCCCTCGTGTACGGGTGCGGCCTCCCTCCGCGTTTGATCGGGTTACTCGTGTACCCTCTGTCCGTGTGTTCTCTTTTCTCTGATATTGCGGCTGCTCTGGTTTTGGTGGCTGCGGGGTTTTTTTATGCGTCAGTTCTCTGTTTTTTTTTCTGTGTAAATAATTTCCTGACTAAATAATTCCTAAGTCCCCAATTAATCTGAGTGCCCCGCTTCAATTAACTTTCCTCCGCCGAAATAATTCCACCCCTCCCATGAGTTTGGGCTGCGTGTCCTCTCACCACAATTAATTCCTTTTTGACTTAGTCCTTCCTGGCCCACTTTAGTTTTAATATTTGCAGCCCAATTATATTTATTCCTCTCAGCCCTCTTACATGAATTGCATGACTTGGTATACATGGGCTTATATATGCATGACCTTCATGGGCTTTGTTGGATGTCTGAGTACAGGGTCTGTTGGGGTCAGTACGGGATACCCCCATATTCTGCCTGTTGGAACTTCCGTTTAATATCTCGCCGTCCATAAAAGTAGCCCAATAGTCTGAAAATAATGCACAAAAATATCATAGCACTCAAATCCATCTAATAAATAAATAAGCCGAAAAACATATAAGTGCGATAAAAATTAAGCATATAAAAATACGCTAATAAATATATAAAATACACACTTTTTCCGACCAATCACTCACCACAGCCTTGTCATATGACATCAATATCCATGCCTCTTGTTCTCAGTGCAGTTTTGACTGGCAGTGCCCTTGAGCAGCATTTCCATAGCAGATGCTTGATCTTGGAATGAATTTTCAGCTTCTAGGTCTTTGTTCTCACTGCTTTGATGGCTTTTGAGTTAGAGCTGCCTTCTGGAATGTCTAGCCCCTGCACCTTCCTGAAAATCAGATCAGAGAAAATTGAAGAGACTGTGAACTGGCCTTTGCTGTGCAGGCACCAAAACTTCCTATCAGGTTTGTCTGGATTTAGTGTTGAAATTTTCAATATGGCTGAACTGTCCTCTGCCCCAAACAACTGTTTAACAAGCCATTCATTCCATCTAGTGCTTTTGTTGTCAAAAAGATCTGTCACCCAAACCATGTGTCCTCTGGCTAAAGGCAGCATATCAGGTCTCATTTTTCCCAGATTTGGCACCAGTTTGGCTTCTTCAATCCTTGTGCTTGCCCCATTCCCAACTGTTCCACAACCAAGAGCTATATTGGGATTTTATTGCTTCAAAAATAGATGTAGTTGGGAAGTACCTACTTCTTAGAATTTGGCTCACAAGCAAATCAGGCTGGGATGTGATTCTCCATAATTGCTTATAGATCAAAGCCTTGTTGAATAACTGCACATCCAGAAACCCCAGACCAACTTAAGTCTTGGGAATTGTTAGTGAGTTCCAAGATTTCCAATCACCCCTGCACCACCAAAATTGTGCACATAACCTTGAAATTTATGTTGCCACTGATATAGGGATCTTGAAGCAAGCCTTAGTGAAGATTGGCAGGGCACTCAAAACTGCCTTAATGAGCACTTGTTTGCCTGCAGCAACCAATAGTTTATTCTTCCAGCTGGATAATTTAGCTTTAACAGCCTCCAACACATAGTCAAAAGCCTCCTTTTTTGACTTCCCAATCCCCAATGATAGCCCCATGTATCTGCTGGATTGGTGAAGTTTTATTATGCAGCCAATCGAACCTTGATATACGAAATGCTGAAATTGATATCGTGCATTCACGCAAACAAAAATGTGCATTTTGTCTAACATTATTATGCAGCCAATCGAACCTTAATTCTACATTTGTCAAAATTATGTAAACATATTTATTACTTATAAGTTTTTATTTAGTATTGTTATATTATTTGTTGTTGAAGACAAATATAATATATATAATAAAAGTTATATTTGGTTAATAGTTTTTTCGGTTTTGTTATTTGACTTTTGTGTGTTTTTTTGTTTCTTTTCCTTTCTATTTTTTTTTGTAAATAAAGACTAGATCGTAAGGAAATAACGAAAATTTAATATTTGTAAAAATGCACTCTGTTATGTTGATGTACATTTTCAATCGTGTTAATGTGCATTAGGCCTAACACTATTGTGCAGTATAATAATCACTATTGTATGTTGTTAACATTATTGTGTATTCTTTTATGTACAAATCCAAACTAAAATTCGACTGTATTTTTGAGACCTTATTTTAGATAGAGATAAATTAGAGAGGATGATAGGTTCTGGAGCGGGTTTTAGTGATCATATTTTAGATCAGATCCAGCAGATTCCGATCTCGGAAGGCGGTTTAGACAATATGAGGTGGAGACTTACATGTTCGGTGCATTCTCTACGACCTCGATTTGGGGGGAAGTTCAGCTGTGTGGCCGACCTAACCTCCTCTTCGTGGCCCTGGACCGACCTGCTTACCTCGACCATATCTGTTTTCCTTTGGCGCCTCTTTCTTCGACGTATTCCACATATTTTTATAATTAACAGTATAAAGATAATACACATTTAAAATTATAATAAACTATATTATATTAGTTAGTAAATTATATTAATAAGTTATACTTAATATGTATGTTGTATATTGTGAGATTGAATGTAGCATTTTAATTCAATTCAAGCTTAGAGATCTTTTATTTGTTCCACATATTTTTTCAAAATATATTTGATTTCATTTCAATCGAACCGGTTTGCATCCCTCTATTAAATTTTTCCTGTATTAATAAGTTAATATTTTATTTATATATTTAATTAATATTTTGTTATCATTTAAATAATATGCTGTTTGGGTTTATTTTTAAAATAGTTTTGTTTTTGTTTAATAAAATCCTATTTCATGGTAGACAAACAGCCTTTGGTACTTTTTCCAACAAAAGAAAGACTAAAGGAAAGAAAAAATTCAATACCTATTTCCCACTTTTATAAAATAAAAATTACAAGGATGAAACTCACTTAATACACAGCTATTATCCAGATTTTTAGTAAATGGCCAGCCCATCTGAGCCCATTATCGGAGGTGGTTCGTCGGGATATGGCGGCCCAGGCTCTGGTGATTTAGGAGATGTCACATCAGGTGGTACTATCTCGGGTGGAGAAGGCACATGTGGCCGAGGTGCCTCCGGCTCTGGTGGAATCAGATCCGGTGGGCTTGGAAATTCTGAGCCTGAGTTAGGCCCAGGCGAGAGAGGTGGAGGGTCAGCAGGCATCGCTAGAGGAATTGGGCCAATTTCTGGAATATTGGGCCTGGGCGGCATCTCAGTTGGCACACCAGGCTCATATTCAGGTGGAGGACTCGAAATGTCTAGCGGCAGATTTCCCCCATTGTAAGTCGGCTCTTGGGCTCGGCCCGTTATCCGAGATGGAGGAAAAGCACGATTTTTTTGGGGAAATTTTCAGTTATCCTATATGATTATTAAAATATTGCAAAATTACCATTCATACATAATTAATTGTGTATATACCTAATAGACAATAATTAATTACATTAGTGCCTAAAAAATAAGTTACATATCTCCATTCCTATTTGATAGGGACAAATCACGCAACAAATCTCTCGTTGTTCAACTCACCACCAATCGTCGTTATCCCTACCTCTGATCTTTCCCGTCGCCGCCGATCTCCAAGCTGTGACCACCTAGGCGCGCCGCACACCATCACCATCATCTCGTCATCTCCTCCTCCGCCATCCTCTGAACGACGCGCAGACCAATCGCCGGCGAGCCCCTCCGCTGCGCAGTACCCCCGACCGTCGCCTGCTCGCAAGTCCTCCGCCGTGAACTCATCTCTGTTCGCGAGCAGCAAGCCGCGAGTCTCTGCAAATCTGACGCCGCGAGCCTCCCGCCGGCGAGTATCCTCCGCGTGGACCTGCGAATTTCGATCAGAACCAATCGCGAGCCCTCTGCGACGCCTCCATCTCGCGAAGAATTCTGGCGACCCTTGTTCACGCGTGAATTGCAGCTTCCGGCGAACCCTGTCACGACCAGACGCCGCGACCAGCCTCTTCCTCCGGCGATTAGGACCATCGCGAGCAGACCCCGCGAGCCGTCGTCCTCAGCCTCTGCGGCCCGCTTTCCCTCCGCCGTGACAGTCCTTTCCGACCAAGTGTATATCTTGAGTATATTTTATGTATATATGGGTTCTAAAATCTATTTTGAGAAACGATTGAAACTCGAGTGTTATTTAACGTATATTTTATGTATATATGTGTCCCGGTTGGCTTGAATTACTAGAATCTCGAGTGTATATTCTATGTATATTTTATGTATATGTACGTTGTATAACTTTGATATATACTGTATACAGCCGTAACATATACCCGAAACATATAAATTTTCATACTCGAAACATATAATGAAAAAATATTGTATATACCCGCTACATATAGTATATGTTAGTATATATTAGTATATGTTGCAATGAAAAACATGTCTTTCGTAAAAAATTATGTCCTCTAATTCACGCGACTGTCCAGATCGGTATATGTTGCCTTTATGTTAGTATATATTCAGTATATGTTGCAATGAAAAACATGTCTTTCATGGAAATTTTATGTCTTTTTTTTTTGTATGTTTAACGTTAATTGAAACGTACGTGAATTGATAGTTTTTTCATTAATGATATATGTGTTGTTTTCAAACATAAATCGGCATCTTCAAGTAAATCGGCATCTTCAAGTAACAAACATAAATCGGCATCTTCAAGTAAATCGGCTTCTCCAGTTTACTTGTATATATAGTGAGAAATCAAGATAAAAAAGAAGTCTGGAAAATACTTCCAGTATTAAAAAATAAATATCATTGAAATAAACCTTGCATATGTTTGAAATGAACTAAAACTTGCAATAAAAAACATAAATATCATTGAACTAAACATGTGTGCTGTTCAATATACTTGAATTATACTAAAAAATATGCACTGCAATTAAAAAACAAATGGTATGACAAATAGTTGCAGAATTAACTTAAATATCATGCAAATAAACCTTGCATATACTAGAAATCTGTACTACAAATATACTGAGCATTGCAATATGCCTTGAATATACCGAAAATATACTACACGTGTAGTGAACAACCACAAAACACAATTTTAGACAAAACTCTACTTGACTGCAAACACAATGGCAGTATGATATATGTACCAGTAAATAAACTTAAATATTACTAACATACAGTCCAAAGATATAATTGTTAGAATTACATAAAAAATATTCAACACATAATAAACTTATCCCACATATACTTGAATTATACGAACTATATACTTGAATTCAACCGGGGAGTCTTATTCTTCCAAATCTTCTTCGCTACCGGTTTCTTCGGGTTGGGTTTCATACTCGAAATCAGGGTCTTCCTCGTTCAAATCTTTGTCGGTGTATTTGGGCTTCTCCAATTTACGAGTTCGCCGAGACTTTTCCGGTATATTTGGGTCTGACTGGAATTCGTCTGAACCCGGAGATGAAATAGGGTTCTTCATTCTCGACTTGCCGGAAACCCAAATAAGCCCAAGAAACGAAAAAAACTCCACCAAAAATATTTACGCAGAACAAATCCCAGTAAGTTAAATTCATTAAATACAAATGAAAAATAAATACCTATAGAAAGAAGTTTACGGAACTGAGTTGTAGCCTCTAGCTGCAGAGCAGCATCATCAGACCAAACCCCAGCAACCATTGCAGGAAGGCTTTCCAATTGAAAAAGAACATCAAATAGAGTTCACTCAATCCGAAGGGCTAAGATCAATAGGAAAAACCAAAGAGAATCGCAGCAGATCAGACGGATCGATCCAAATGACAAGAACCATCATCGGATACGATCTAAATTATGCAAAAAAATCCAGTAAACCTTCCATTGTTAGCAAAAGACTGAAAAACAATAGCAATCGGCTACTAAATTGTACCTTCTTATCGGGCAGAGGAACAATCGGCTACTAAATTGTCATTCTCATCCACCGCTACCTTGTACCGGCTCCGGCGAACCTCTGTCCTCGAATTCGGCCTCAACGACATCGTTCCGTGGATCAACTCGAAGAGAAGTGACGGAAAATCAAGCCAACAACAGATCGTGCCGTGTAGTAGATACGACCCGTTTTTTTAGGTTCGAGAGAAGGTTTTTGAGGGAGGATTTTTTTGGGAATGGAGGCCTCCGATGACTGTAGAGCGGTGCCCACTTTTCTGATCCTTATTGTGTGATTTTGTTCCCTAATTAAAAGTTAAGTTACTAAAATTTGAATTTTAGGTATAATTGGAAATATTTGTAGCTTCTTTATGTAATTTTATAAATAAGTATATAAAGGGTAGAAAAGTGTAATATAATTTAAATGTGTTAGTGTGGGGTGTAATTTCCTCATTTTTTTGTTTAGCAAATTGGGCCGTGGTTAATTTTGGTCTTGGAATTTGAGAGACGAGTAAAGGGCTGATTGAGGCTGATGAAGAGGGCAACATTTTTTTGTTTATTAAATTTATTGAGACCAATCACATAGCTACCATTAGGGCTGTTTTTCGAACCGAACGTTCGCGAACAAAGCTTGTTCGAGTTCGTTCATGTTCGATAACAGCTCGTTTGTTTAGCAATCGAACCGACCACCAACATAAAATTACGCTCGTTTAATTATCGAACGAACATGAACATGTTCGCGAACTAATCGAGCGTTCGCGAACAAAAAAATATTTTATAATTTTATATATTATATATAGTATATACATGTATAATATAATATATAAATATATATTAAATATTAAATAAAACACAAATATTTTATAATTTTATATATTATATATAGTATATACATATATAATAAAACATATAAATATGAATAGATATTAAATAATAAATAAAATAACTTGTCTGACATTAAAATAAAAAAAAAAGTTAAAAAACACGAACACGAACATGTCGAACAACTCGAACACGAACTTGTCGAACAATTCGAACAGTTCATGAACATGTTCGACTAGATAAACGAACGAACACGAACGTGTCGAACCAATAAACGAACGAACATGAACAAAATTTTTTATTCGTTTACTAATCGAACGAACACGAACATGTTCGAAAATTAATCGAACTCGAGCTCGAACACCTTAAGCTCGGTTCGGTTCGGTTCGATAACAGCCCTAGCTACCATTGTTCGAGTAATGGAGGTGGAAGAAGGAAGACAAGTTATCCGAAGTCCTGTATATATGTGTGTGTGTTATTAAGCTTGAAGAGAGATGTAGAATCTACCTTATATATTAATTCAGAACGTGCTGAGCCTATGTGGCAGGCTCGTCCCCTTTATATATTAATTCAGAACGTGCTGAGCCTATGTGGCAGGCTCGCATGCTTCGGGATCCTATGTGGTAAAATTACATGCTTTGTTATTAGGGTTGGATAGATTTAATTTACTTCTAATTCAAAAACATGTAGGTTCAGATTATCTATAAATATGTTGATTATTTATGGTAGGGGTGGGCGCGGTCCTGGATTTGACTTGTCTGGATATCGATCTCACTTTTATGAATCGGTTTATGAACGATTCGGGATGAGGCACCATCCCCACCCATATAATACATGGATGTTGTACTAGTACTAATTTATTCTTGTACGTGGCAAATGAGGGGACACGTGGAGTCCATGCGAACTAGATACGTGTATTTGAGGGATGAGTGTTCAGTGTAGGATCTGAAACAGTCTTGTATTTATGAAAAAATCGTTTTGACAGTTTTCCTTGTCTTCAAGACTCAT